>VZUI01001391.1:0-42799 GCA_013401135.1 Cettia cetti
TCCTTCCTTCCTTCCTTCCTTCCTTCCTTCCTTCCTTCCTTCCTTCCTTCCTCCCTCCCTCCCTCCCTCCCTCCCTTCCTCTCTCTTTCTCTCTCTTTCTCTCTCTCCTTTCTTCCTTCCTTTCTCTCTCTCTCTCTCCTTCCATCCCTCATTCCCTCCCTCCCTTTTCCTCTTATCCCTTTTTTCTCTTTTTTTCTTCCCCCTGCCCTTTCCTCTCTTGCCTTATTTTTCTTGTTTTTCTCCACAGTTGTGTTTTCATACACAGTGGTGTAAAAAATTCAGAAAACTTTTGTGAGTTAAAGACCATCTTGTACAGGGATAGCCCCAATGACATCTTTCTTGCTGGAAAATGTTCAAATGCAGGAAAGGCAAAAAATTTCAAGACTGTGAATTTATTGCCATCACTATTTTCATCTCTCTCTTATACATGGTGCATTTTGCCCAGGTTTTCACTACTCTGAAAATGACTATTGTTATAGTTGCTTGATTGCTTATAGAGAAAAAAGAAGATGACAGCCTGTTAGAGATCACTAAGAACCTTTTTCTGAAAAAGACTTCCTAAATGATATGATAAAAAGCATCTGGTGTGGTTAGAGAATGATGAAGAAAGTAAGATAGTGTGGCTTGTTTTAGTTCTTAGTAGGCTGTGTAGGACATGACTAAGCTTTTCAAATTCCTCATCAGACTGGGGATAACATTCTAACAAACCTATGGCACCTGGAGAAAAACAGCACAGTCAACACAGGAAAAAAGAGAACCATTATCATGCATGATATACGAGGAATTTCCTTAGAGAATGACATGAGGGCCAACTAAGTGGTATTATTATCACCTGTGCATTATTTTGCACGGGAACTTGACAAAAAGGTTATTTCAGATGTAATTGGTAATGGCCAATCAATGTAATAGGATATTTGCTGTGATGTGCATGACTGAAGGTTTCTGCAGTAAGAAGTGAGCTCATTGTGCTAAATCCTATTCAGAAGGTTTTTTCTGGTAGATCATGGTATGACCATGCTTTGATAGTGTCCAGAAAGAGAGTTTTTTGAAAGCAGTTTGGTTTTTTTTTTTCCCTTTCATTTGTTCTTGGACAGATTTACTCTAGAAAGAAAAGTACAATTATACAGTGTTATGGCAGTTTATTAATTCACTCTAAACAAAACTTCTCATTTATCTAGCTTTACATTACTTTCAATTTCTGAAACACATCAATCACAATCTTATCATGAATTGTTGGCAAGCATATGCAAGTTGGTAGCAGAAAAGTCCTTCAAATGCACAAAAGCTTTCCAATGAGGTCAAGTCAATCAAAAGTCTTGGTGCAGAAGCTTTTGATGGTAAACATAGCTAAATCTATAGAAGATAATTCATTTCACTTATAAACCATATGGCTCCTGCTTTCTTTTGCATAACTACAGTATGGACTCAGAAGCAGGAATATCAATAAAACCATTAAGCATTCATTTTTCTATCTGTGGTTCAACATCTCTTTGACTGAATACCTAACCTAACACAGCTTTTGCAGAACTGGAGAATCCTTTCTGTAAATGTGTTTTTCCATAATTCTCTTAACTTCTTAAACTTTTGTAAATGTGCAGGAAGTATAACACGAAATCTCAAAACAATCTCTCTTCATTTATTCCACTTCTTCATGGTGAGTCGCTATTCTGTCAACTTTCTCTGACTGCGTGGTTCTCCCTGCTGCTACACTGAACCATCTAAGAGCTTGATTTCTGTTGCCTTACACCATTAATTTATTTTCAAAGACTGTGGACAACTCTCCTTTGTGCTTCATCTGACCTTTTGTCATAAGCTTTGACAGAACAATATTTTTTGTATTCTCTGTGTATATGTCACGTACCAGAGTCCTGAGTGAGAACTTCTGGTTAAGTGTCCAGAAAGTTAGGTGTAAGTGGTATTGTTAGAGGAGATGTTTAGTTCTGTTTCTTGTGATGAAGACTAAGTTACAAGATATGTGAGCTTTCAAGAGTAAATTTACTGAAGAAGAAGGTACAGTGATATGAATTAACTTCTCATTATGACTGTTCCTCACTGTGGGAAAATATGGTGATTTTGTGTTTTCTGACAGTAGTAGTGCTGGATTGATTCTTACAGAGCAGGTTGCACCCCTATCTTCATAACTCCATTTTTGTTGTTCTTTGTACATTATGGCTGTGGAAAATTATTGATTGAGGATGAAAAAACAGCTCTGAAAGTAGCCAGAGGCTTATGGAATGGCAAACTTAAAATTATGAATAGAATTCCAAGTCTGTGCCTCCATCTAGAGAAAGACTTATATTTCTTGTAGTTGAGGTGTCCAAGTGACCCAAGTTCCTTTACTCTACTTAGCATGAAGGAGTTCTGGTTTCAGTCAGGGAGAGCTTTTCAAGACTGCTGCTGTTTCAGCTGTGGTTGTCAAACAAGGAAGTAATGAATTTGTACATTCATATTGTATTGTCTGAGATCAAGAAAAACATTTTAGCCAATCATAGAGAGAAAGAGAACTTGTTTCATGAGAAGGGTGGGAGATGGACTGAGCTTATGATAAATTGAAGTATTTTCCCAATACGATCTAAAAGAACATCATTGTGTGCTGCAGAATAATACAAGGGATTGAGAGCAAGGCATCAAGATCTATTGCCAAAGAAAACAAACATTTCTTGTTGATATATTGCCACACAGGTGCACAGAAGTGCGCTCTGGAGTCAGGGTATACCTGGCACCACTTAAGCAAATCCAGCAGTACATTCAATCAGGAGGGGTGATGGTTCCACTTTCTGTAATAGCTGGGGTAAGTAAGTCAGGACAAAAAACTTTGTGACTTCCAGACATATAATTCCAGATAAAAAACAGCTAAAAAATTTGCAATTTTTCTAGCAAATTCACTAATGACTAAATTATAAACTTAGCAACAATACAGTAGTTCCTCATGAGGATCTTGCACTTTGTCTCTTATAGAACAGTGGTTAAAAAATCATGCACTGCTTCTATGGCTCATCACAAAGACAGTACTCAAGGGTATGTTTTAAAGGTACTTGTTCAGACTTATTTGTGGTTTAATGCATTATGACCTAGTTAATTCTTCTGTTAAAAAAGTTTTAACAGAATTGTTACGAGTTTCACACACTCGCCAAAGCAGTCCCCTTACTATTGGTACAATATAAAGAGACCTTAAGCCTGGCAAAATCACCCTTTTCAGGTTTCTTATTACAGCTTTAGAAGGATGAAGGCATCTTTGTATGAGTTGAATTCAAGGCTTCACATCTCAGAGTGTCCTTGGAGTATATCCCATCTTTCTATTACTGGATAAATGTCAGATAAAGATGCTATGGACATAATTACATTTTATTCTCCAAACCCTGTGTTTCTTTGTGGAAATATTTCAGCCTGTAATGTATAATTTGATTTAACAGCAGAATCTTTGAGACCAGTTCTTTCTCTGTGGTCTCTCTCCCTCTAGGATAAGAACTGTTAGGGCAGTGTAGGTTTTGTTTGTTCATTTGTTTTGTTAAAGTGCGTTCAGCTTTACACTTATGTGGAAGAAGGCAGATTAAATATGTTTTTCACTTAGACTTGAAAACACAGAAATTTGGGATGACCTTTAGTTGTTATGGGACTTTGTTCAACTGCTAAGGCTGTCCCTGAAAAATTTGTTTCAGGATGGTTACTGCTAGACTTATGTTCACCCAGTTATTTCTTAGCATCAGACTAGCAGAATGTTCAATAGTTTGGACACTAGTATCTCACCTATGGGTTAAAATGTAATAAATAAAGAAATATTCAACTGTAAGCCTAAAACCTTGTGTAGAGTTTATGTTTAATCATATTCCATTTTGAAAATTCTAATGAAAAATTAAGACATTCTTAGAAGTATGGGAAATTTCTGCTGGGTGATTTTTAGCTGCCTTTTATCATACAAGTCAGTAATCAGAGAGTATATTTGGTAAGAACAACCTTTGTTTTCAAAGTTATCTGAAAGGGATATGGCTTAGAGCATGGTCAACGGGAATTCTTTCACTCATGGCTAATCAGTCTAATCCTATGTTATGAAATTTGGAAGAGTTGAATTAGTTCAGTTCATCCCAGACTGCAAAGTTTTGTGAAAACAAGTGATTGGCAGCAGCTTCATGAAAATGATGGGGAGAATATATTACTGCACTACTTTCTCCTTGGCAAGCTAATATATAGGCAGATTGATGTAAACACATTGATTGTTTAAACTTATTTTGAGGAAACTGGCCAAAGGGTTCCAGCACTCTGTTCAGTTCTGTAGCTTGAAAAATACAAAATAGGCATCTTGATATAATTCTGCTTCCTGTGATATAATTCCTTGATATAATTCTGCTTCCATTTGATCTAATGCCTGGAAATAATGTTTTGGCAAATCAGTCTGTTAGCCTGTGTGATCTTCTCACTAACCCATCTCATCTTGTGCTGGAAATAAAATCAAGAATGTGTGGCACTAATTATATCAGAATTCTATACCTGCATGCTTAATCATCACTCTGTGGCATTTCTATTGAAAACATGCTCTTTATTCAGTATGAGGCTGAATTCCATATCTCCTCAGTTTTTAAGGAAAGCTCTGACCTTAGATACATATATGCAGGTCAGATAAACAGCCTCCTTTTGATGGATAGACACAGAGCATCCAAGATTTTGAAGGCAGTAATTCCTGCAAAATTCCTGTCAGAATTTGTGGAACAAACTATATGCTCAACAAAATACTGAAAGTAAATAAAGGTAGCCATATTTTATTGCTGGATCAGCACTTTGCCTTTCCAGGAGTCAGGTTAAAATATTGCTTTTATGTGATGTTCCAATTTAAAGAATCACAGAAATTTCAGATATTTTGCAATAGATTTCTGCCATTTGCATTTGCATTTCTTCCAGTGTTAACACAGAGTAGATGTACCTGGAGCAACACTCTATGGAAGGATTAAAATTACTTTGGAATGAATTGGAGAGGTGTGGATTTATTTGTATTTGCCACATATGTCTTTATTTCAAGTCCAGGGTTCCTACAATATTCAATTATTTTTCTTGGCAGTTTTAAATGGAGTGCAGCATTTATTAAGCTTAATTTGTTTCCCTGGAGGCTTGCAGGGTAACAGCAGAGTTACTAAAGGAGAGCAGCTTCTTGAGGGTAGCTCCTAAACAAAGATACAAGTAGTTGCATACATCCACTTTCAGGACTGAGTTAACTCAACGAGCCATTGCTCATGTTTGGAGATGAATGTGCTGTGGTGTTAATTGACTCGAACAGTGCCAAGTCAGCTTTGAGTTTGTGTGACTCACAATTCCAGTGAGTTAACAATTTTACCATTAACTTACAATGGAGAAACTGAGGTACAAGTCAAGGATCTGACAGCTTGAGTTTCTACCAAAATGCACACCATGCATTAGCCACTTCCCTCCCCACCAGGTTGCACTCAAATTTAACTACTCAATGGTTTTAAATTCAACACCCTGGCCTTTGAAATATCTGAACTACTTTTCAAATTTACTAAGCAGTATGGGGACTGAATAGAGAATCTGTCACTTTTCATCTTTCAGATATGAACCGTAAAAGAGGCTTTGACTTGGTCCCTCTTGCTTGCAACAACTCTATGCAATGCTAGACTTGGGGAAAAATGGCTGGAAAGTTGCCTAGCTGATGAGGATCTGAGGTGTTTGCCAGAGAAATGAACATGAGCCAGTAGTGTGCCCAGGTAGCCTAGAAGGCAAATGACATCCTGGCTAATATCAGAAATAGTGTGGCCAGCAGACTAGGGAAGGGATTGTGCCCCTGTACCCAGCACTGGTGAGACCACACCTCAAATCCAATGTCCAGTTTTGGACCTGTCACTCACTACAGGACAGACACTGAGGTGCTGGAGCACGTCCAGGAAAGGAAAAAGGAGATGGTGAAGGTTCTAGAGCCCAAGTCCTACAGGGAGTGGCTGAGGAAGATGTGGGTATTTAACCTGGGGAAAAGGAGGCTCAGGGGAGACCTTACTGCTCCCCAGAACCACCTGAAAGAAGTTGTAGTGGGGTGGTGGTTAGTCTGCCACATAACAAGTGAGAGCACTTGTGGGATCAGTCTCAGGTTGTGCCAGGAGACATTCAGATAGGCTGTCAGGGAAAAGTTACTCACCAAAAAAGATTGCCAAGCACTCTGACACTCTGCCCAGGGAAGTAGTAGAGTGACCATCCCTGGAAGTATTTAGAAGACAGTTACATGTGGCACTTGGGGACATGGTTTAGTGGTGGGCTTGGCAGTACTGGGTTAATGGTTAGATTTCATCATAGAGGCCTTTTCCAATATAAACCATTTTATGGTTCTATGATTCTATGATTCTACCACTCATGTATCCTAACCTAGCAAACCTGGAAACTTCTGCTGTAATGTCTTGGCACTAACATTGTCATTGCAGCCGGTGTGTGATCTTCAGGCAGAATACATTTGCAAAGCACCATTAGCAGGGCATTCCTGAAATAATAGTTGGAGAAATGTATACATGGGAATAATACGTGTGTTTTAACATTATCTTCTCTGGATCTGTTTGCTAGGACAGGTGTGAAGATCTGTGCATGGGCAATTTCCCTCAGGAAGCTATTTCATGAAGTTTTACTGGATGAGAAATTTGTCTGCGTAAAAGTGTGGTAAAGAGAAAACATGTCGTGATTGGTGAAAAGGAGGATTTCACCTATTATCTTGACAACCCAGCTATTTGGGAAGATATGAGAAGGAGTCTTATAAAGTTATCTGCTCTGTTTTAGATATGAATCATGGTAGTGGCCTGTCACACAGGGAAAAACTTAAAAGAAGAAATTAAACCCCAACAATAAATAAAAAGGTCTTACCTAGAATGTTTTATTTTCCAATAACTTCTGCTGAGAAGCATAAAACTCCTTTGAGATTTTAGTTTTTTAGCACAAATTCCCACTAGACCAACAAACAATGTGTTACTATAATTTTCAGTCTCTTCTTCCTGGGAGTTATTAGTTATGCATTTTTAAATTATTTTTATTCTCCACCCCCCATATTAAGTTGTTATTTATTTCACATCAGTTAGTCCATATAAAAATGCTACTTTTCCTAAACATGGTTTTGTTATTCTGACTATCTTAGCAAGCACTAAAGTGAGATGAAATTAAATGCCATCTCTTGATGTCTGCTCCTAAGCATCTCGTAGCCAAAATCAGATCTTGCAAAATATTTGGGTCTCAAATGCTTTCATTTTTCAATACAACTTAGAAACTACCCCGATGACTAGGGCTTTTGGCTACAAAATGGAAAGAAAAATCACTAGCTCCATATTTAGACATCTAAAGGAGCAACTTGATTTTCAGGAACACACAGCCATTTTCAATAGGAGTAAGAGACACTTGGTACTTCTGAGAAGCACAAAATCCTATGAAGCTTGGGTAAAGGTTGACTATGACTTATTTGTATCTTGCCCCTGCTCTAATAAGGACAGCAATGAATTTCCTCCTCTCTGAAAAGTGCACCTGAAATAGCTTAGAGAAAATGATGCTTTCTGCAATATTAAACTGGCCATTTGGGGAAGGAGACTTTTCTGTGAACAAACATAACTATTACAAAAAATGAGTCACTAAAGCTGTTTTAAAATCAAAAAGAAACAATAATGCAAAATTGGATGTAGAAGGTTGTAGATAATTTAACATTGCCTTTCTGGAGAAGTTCCCATGGACTACAAAATGGAATAGGTAGGTAACCTCCATTTTTAAAAAAGGGAAAAAACCCTCAGGATCCACAGATTGGTCAGTCTCACTTCCATGCCTGGCAAGATAATGAAGCATATCATCCTAGAAACTACACTTAGGTACATGAAAAATAAGGAGGTGCTTGTTGACATCGAACACAGCTTCACTAAGAGCAAATTGTACTTGACAAATGTGGTGTCTCTCCATGGTGGGGTTACAGTGTTGGTGGATAAGGAAAAAGCAACTGACACCATTTACTTGGAGTTACACGAAGTATTTTACAATTTCCCACGCAACTTCTTTATCTCACAATTGGAGAAACATGGATTTGGCAGCTGGGCCACTTGTTGGATGAGGAATTGGCTGCATAGTCACCCTCAAAAAGTTGCAGTCAATGACTCAATGTCCAAGTGGAGGGCAGTGGTGAGTTGTACCCTCAGGGGCTGGTATTGGGACAGGAGCTATTTAACAGCTTTGTTGGTGACAGGGACAGTGGGACGGAGTGCACGTTCAGCAGCTGTGCTGACAACACCAAATTGTGTTTTGTCAACATGCTGGAGGGCAGGGATGGCATCCAGTGGGACTGTGACAGGCTTGAGAGGGGAACCTATGTGAAACTCATGAAGTTCAATGAGGCCAAGAGCAAGGTCAGAGCAATCCCAGGCACAAAAGGGTAATCCAGTGCAAGGACCAGCTACCATGTCTCAGTTTAACATTTGCTGCTAATATCAGGAAATGCCCTTTAATACTTACCTGTCCTCTTGGGGCAGATTTAAGCTGTGTTGTTATGCTAATGTACATAAGTAACATCTTCTCCTTGCAAGCAAAAAACCCCCAAACACACCACAACCAACTTTGAAGAATTCTTAGTAGTTTTAAAATTCCATGACTTTGGTCAAAGGACTGAGAAACCAGGTATTAAGGATTTCAGGCCTGTCAGAAGCTTCTTCCAATAAGAGGGCTTCTGTCATTCACAGTTGGGCACGTTCAAGTTTTCCTGCATTACTTACCTTCGTGCTGACAGCTTGAGCGTCTCAAGGGACTGTGGGATTTTCTTTCCCCTTTTTTTCCTTTCAAAGTGTTTTGAGTGTCAGAGGGAACTGAGGAGCAATGTGAAGGAGTGAGAATGAGATGGGTTTTTTGGTGTTTCAACTACTGTCTATTAAATTTCAAACAAAATATTGGCAATTTGTTAAGCTTTTCCTCCCTAACTAATATTTAAAAGCATTCAATTAAGGCTGTATAATGTGTTCAATGAGTTAAACCACCCCATGATATTAGAAAAATATTACATATATAAATAAAATACATCAAAGCATTAAAAAGCTATTACACACTCCGAACATAAAATGGCAGAGTAATGATGGATCCTGCCATGCAGCAAACATATTCAAAAATATTATCTTCCTGGTAATGAAATGCCATCCGTTTCATTTTAAGCTAAATACATTAGACATATCAGTGGAGTCTGTGCTGACACAGCAGCGAGTTGAAATTGAAAATCTGAAATTATATATATGATTGGACACAGTGTTAAAGTAATTTATAGGAAAAACCACAAATGTGCTGGGTCTGCACCTTTTCGTGAACTCATTTTAGAGAATCAGATAGAGAAAAACTCTACCATTGCTAATGTGCAGTAGAATGGCAGCTCGCCAGGACCCCAATATATTCAGTATGAGGGGCAGAAAGGAGAGAAAGAAAGAAAGAAAGAAAGAGGCTAGTGAGACTTGATTCAAATTACAACAATTCTGCATAAGCCATCAAGAAAATGGCATTCGTTTTCATTGCTGTGACCTAATATGATATAGCAGCTGTAGGAACTATATTAGCTATCAAGACAAGAGGGAGATAACGGGGAAACATTTAGAGAGGAACATCAGGATAGGGCTAATTTCAGCTCAGCTGCAGATGCTTTGCATGCTTTGCCATGGAGAGTAAAGCGGCAGCAGGAATCATTATGACAATCATCTGATACTCAAAGTTTAGGTTGAATCCAGTTTCTGCTGACTGGAATGGAGCCTCGATTATTACAAACACACACACACACACGCACACACGCACGCACGCACACACACCCCCCTCCCCTTGACGTGCACTGACAATTTTTCTCCCTCTCATAAGTCTTTTAGTTTTCCTGGCTGTCTTGTCTTCAGTCAGCTAAAGAAAACCGAAGAAACAACAAACATCAGAAAAGATTTTGTCCTTGGAACAGCTCTCTGAGCCTTACTTTCAAGTATCTTTTATCCTATTTCTTATAGTTCTTTCCTGAATTCAGAATACTTTTCATTTGGTCTGGGAAAAGAATTGAAGAAATAGGCAGTAATCTACTATTAATGTATGGATTCAGTCCTAGCATTACTATTATAGTTGTCAATATGATGATTTACAGCTTTTATATTTATTTATTGCTTGTTAATCAGAAATAAGGTCATTGGTGTGATGCAAAATATAGACAGATGTTTTCACAGAGCACGCACTTGCTTAAGCAGATCAGACGCGTAAGTTATTTTGGATTTTATGTTATTATCTTTATCTCCAACAAATACCCTAGATTTTCCTTATTTTTAAGAGCACCGTTGTTCTTATTAGGCTTTGGGTGGCCTGGTTGAGGCCTTCCATTATGCGAAAAGAGTCTGCAGGAAAATTGATAAAGATGTTTTCTAAGGACTTGTAGTGACAGGATGAGGAGGAATGACTTCAAACTGAAAGTGAGTAGGTTTAGATTACAGTTTAGGAGAAACTTCTTCAGTGTAGGGATGATGAGGCACTGGAAGAGGGTGCCCAGAGAAGCTGTGTGTGCCCCGTCCCTGGAAGTGTTCAGGTTGGATGGTGTTTTGAGCAGCCAGGTCTAGTGAAAGATGCCCCTACCCATGGCAAGAGGTTTGTAGCTACTTGGCCTCTAAGTTCCCTGTCAACCCAAGCCTTCCATAATTCTATAATTCTATGATTTTCTTCAGAGATCACAGCAATCAGAAAACATGAAAAGAAGCGATGCCTGGGTCTTTGAAATATGTTTCATATAGTTTGATTGCACCACTGTTCTTCTGAACAGCAGTAAAAGAAATTCTTTGACAGCAACATATAAACTGTTTATCTTCTTTACTCTGGATGGATGCTGCTTGTTTCTAATGCTAGTAAATGTTATCTTCTAGTCTTTGGTTTTTGGTGTTTGGTTTTTTTTTGTTATCTGAATATTATAAAGAGTATTTTGTCTTGTTGATGGAACTTCTGCAATATTTGTAGAAGCAACCCACTGCAGAAACTGGTAAGTAATATTCTGCTCATCTGAAAGCTGTATCTGAATATTTATAGCACATAGGAAAAGAAGACTGTGTACATTGGTATTACATTTTTACCACCTTGCCCTCACCAACACCTCTTGGTGTTATGCAAATCTATTTTGCTCTGGGCAAGTCAGAGATCTACCACACTGTCCTCTGGAAGCTCCAGAAGAACCCAGAAATGGTCTGTAACATATTTGTCCCTTGGCTATAAATCAGATTCTGCTTCACAGCCCCTGCCTGATGACTTCACTTCTACTTCCACATTGTGTCACATTCCCGTTTCATGCTGTTGGGACATGATTTTTACTCTCCAGGGGTTCTCACTCAAGTTGGATCCCAGAGGTTCTCACTCAAGTTGGATCCCAGAGGAACATTTCTAGTTGGAATTTGGGATCTTTAGAGATCTGCTTTAATGTGTTCTTGTGCACTTCTTTCAATTTTCTCAAGGAAGATACGACACCACTTTACCTTTTGGAAGCTCCTCTGATAATGATATAATGAGGAAAAGTTAACTTAATCTTAAAATGCTTAGTCTCTAGCTTTCTTGGTTTGGTTGTTTGTCCCATGGAAAAAAATTCATGCTCTGAATGGGAAATTTTGACACTTTTAGAGTATGACTCTCTACCCTGGGTATCTTTACTAAGCCTTCAGAAGGGCTGATGTTGACTGGAGCCTTTTCCTAATTTCATAAGGCTGCTTTGTGGGTAGTTCTCTTCTGAAGAAGCTATGAAATAGAAACAGGATACGTAAATGAAGGTAGCATATATCTTGGAGCCACAGTGTACGACAACATTTCAGCACCCCCCTGTTTTTATTTCTATTACTACTACTAACAAAAATATTTCCTTTTCTACCTTCCCTTGTATATTATTGTCAATGCTAAAGGTATTTCAAAATAAAATATGCAAAGAACTAGGAGGAATTGTGTCTTTCTCTCTTGCTTCTGATTATGTTTGTCCCAGAATATTTAAGAAATGTGAGGATTCTTATTCACTGCTACATTTACATTATTTGGTGTTCATAATAATAAAATGAGGGCTATTGCTTTCAGCATGTCACCTGGTTTCCATCACTGAAATGCTTTCTGGATGCGTCATCTGATATTTGTAGGAAGAAGGACTGAAAACACAGTGTTTCTTCCTGGTAATTACTTACTAAACAGAATTAGTTCAGTACACCTGGTGTTCAAGGAGATCAAAATTAATGAATGATTATAAATCTGTAATCAGCATTTTACAACCTACATAAGTGCTGGTGGATTTGTATACACAAGATGCAAGGACACAACTATGAATTTTTGCTCTTTAAGGATCATTGAATGGGTTTTCTGCTGGGAAATGGGAAGTCTCATTCTCTCTGTCTGGTGATTGGTCATGATTTTTTTGTTTATTCTACTACTGTTATTATATTTCACATGTGACTTGACCTTCAGGTTTAAAGGGAAGTACGGTATTTCTTTGCAAACAACAAATTCATTGCATTCACTGTGATAAAAATCTGAAGCTAACATAGTTTTAACAAGTCAAGGATTTTAATAAAATACAGCTCAAATCAGTACAATGAGTAGGGATGATGACTCACAAAATTAGACCTTTTGGCAAATTAGTTAGCAACTTACATAACTGAACATCACTAGCCCTCAATGAGATGTCAAGGATCCTATGAATAGTGAAGTAAATATGCTACAATGGTCTACTACAATCCCACAGTAGGGTATTATCAGGTGAAGAATAGAGAGCATCATTGATGAGATATCTAGATAGACTTACTCTCTGATAATCATTAGCTCAGTATCTTGTTTTTATTAAAGAACTGTTTTATTGGATACATCTTTAATTACACTATAACTGGCAAAGTTATTTAGACTGCAGATAATTGACCGACATTTTTGAGAATGATGCTAAACTGTACTAAATTAATTTTGTAAATGTGCCCAAACTATTTTTATGTCTGAAGATAAAATAAGAAAGCTAGGAAATTATTTGGACACCCTAAAACAACTACATACAATTAAGCATTGAAGCAAACTTTCAATTTTGTCTCTTTTTCTAAGTTTTTTTTAATGTCCAGGCATGGTTTCAGAGGAGATATTTAGAGCCTCTGCTAAAATATTGGGCCAGATCTTTATCACCACCATGCTGTCATAAACCTGGACTCTCATGTTGATTTCAAGGAAGTTACTGCATGTTCACCAGTGTGTGTTGCTCAGAATGCTATGGATAGTATACAGTTTATATGAAAGTGGCATCACAAGGTTGTGTAACTTTTCTGTTGTAAGTCAGAATATTTGTGCTATTTTCTAGTTAGTATTTCTCCATGTAAGGGGTGGTTATGCTACTGGTGCTGTACTAGCTACCCGTGTTTTGTTCCAGTTTTGCTCCCAGTATTACTGGGGATAGTCTCAGGTAACTGCATTCGTATTGAACCAACTTTTTCCTTAAGACTGAAAAAGAGATTAGCCAAGCTAATTATTATTAACAGAGTTAGTTATTGTTAGTATAAGAAAAATTATTAATAGTTTCATGATAACAAAAACGAGCATAGACTTTGCCCTCCATAAGCATGACGGCTGGAAAGACAAGCAAGCCTCCATGGGACAGACTGTCTTTTCTCACAGACAGCATATCACCAAACAGAAATGCATTTAACTGTTTCCAACTACCCTGTATTTTACTTCAAAGCTTCTCATATGGTTGATATTTCAAATTCTGACACTTAGGCAATAAATGAGATAGAAAATCTTCTGTAGCAAGATTTAGACAGAGACAAGTCTCATTCCTAAAGCTATAGTAATACTAAAAGTAATAAGAATTAGGGTTGTTAATCTGGCTGCAGTGGGGGTTCCAAAATGAGGGGAAAAAACCCCAAAAAACTGTAAGTGTTTCCCTTTATCTGATTGTACACAACATCAGAATCCTTTTTTTTTTTTTTTTTTTTTTTTTTTTTTTTTTTTTTTTTTTTTTTTTTTACTTTTGACCTGGTGCTCAGTGTACTGGAAAAAATTCAGTTTCTTCATCCCATTTAATAGGTAACAGAAACCCCAAATATCTTGTCTAGAAATATCTAATAAGAAGAAGGTGTTTTTCTGCAATGAAATGAATAAAATTACCATGAACAAAAACCCAAATGTCATCAGTGACAAATCTAGATAAAGGCAAGATATAGGGCTTTCCCCATGTTTTATGACAATTTGCATCATTTATGGCAGACCCATAATGATGTAAGTAGCCATCAAGTTGGATATTTCAGGCCATTGAAATATCATAAAACTGTAGGAGAAATAAATTATTATCCCAGAGCTTTGTACTCAAATTGCTGTTGTGAGGAATGAATGTAAACCAATCACAATGGTTCCACAAGTTTCCTGGGCACCATGCCAGCCAGAAATTATTTCATTACAGTAATTCTTTGTTGCTGCCAAAAAAGTAGACAAAAGGACAAGCTCATGTATTATATTGATCAGGCTGAATTAAAAAGCTTTTATGATCTGGGATTTAAAAAGAGTGAGAAAAGAAAAAAGAAAATAAGAATGATATTATTGAACACAGAACTACCATTTTGTAATTTTTTTGTTATTGCTTGTTTTCTGATTTCAGTTAAGTCTTTCAAACCTTTTTATCAAGGTCTGAAATGAATGTATTTGACCAACTGAGAGAACAGATAATGCTCTTTTCACAGAATAAACATTTTGAACTTATTTGTAAGAATCAAGCATGACTCTACGCAATTATCTCTTACTTTATCAATGTGTATTTCTTCTACTTATTATGGATTTCATATATAATTTAAAATTCATATGAATTGCAATTATTATAAATACATTTTTAAATGCTTATTATTGTAATCCAAAATAGGTAAGTTCAAACATATCCATTTAGGCTATTTAGCCTATTGTGTGTGCCAATTGATAGTCTACTATTTCCTTTCCTTTCCTGTTCTTCTTCACCTAGGATCCTGATACTTTTGTGAGTGCTACATGTCCTCTGCTCCAGGCAAAACTGACAGAGATCACATTGTTCTCTTAGCTGTTTTTATATTTTGCAGAGAAGGTAGTTTGTTTGCTTCATTAACTGCTTTGTAACCTTACATTTTTCACAATTCCTCGGTACATTTTACACACACAGACACATACAGTGTTATAGCCATATGAAAGAAACCACGCTATTCCTTCCTGTGTCCTTCAGAACCCCATGCTCTACAAGAATTTAAACCCCGTGTATTTTGGTACACATTTATCTGAAATTGTTCAAAAGTCCTCTGCACGTAGTCCTGGACAATTGACCAAGGAGTCTTGCTTGAGCAAGGTGGTGAACCCGTTGACCTCCAGAGATCCTTTCCAATCTTAACCATTCTGCGATTATGGGGTTTTAATATTTGTTCATCATGAACCTACCTCAAAGATGGTTAACAGAATGGTTCCAGAAATGGGAAAATACATAAATAGCAAGCAGTGGCAAGAGTGGAGGGACAGATCTTGGAGCAGGCCATCCTGTCAGCTTGCATATGACTCATATACTAAGTGTTTCAAACAAATGTATTTCTGGTACATTCAGCTCTCAGCTGACTGATAATAATCTGTTGTTTACAGCTGGGAAAAATATAGAGTGTGAACAGTCCAGAGCTCCTCAAGCACTGAGATGCTGCCTCCTAATTATGTCTTGGCTCTGGTGCATGGTCTATGGATGAAGCCAGCAGAGCAAAAAAGGTGAATCTGTGCGAAGTAGATCTTGTGGGGCAGCATATGGGGTCACCCAGCCTTACTGTGCCCCATTTTCCCTTCCCAGGTACAGATCTGGCTTTCTTTCCAGCACACCAGGCTAAGTAATTCCTGTGTTGCATAGGTAACTAGGAAACCTTGAGAATCTTGAAGTGCCTTGGAGGTGGCAGATGTCTGGCTGCTGTTCTTACAGCACAGGAGGACACTGCAGTCCTGCAGGGTTGAGAAGCTTGCAAAACAGCAGAGCATTACTACAGTGTTACAAATGGCTAAACCATGAAGCTAAATACAACCTGTCCAACAAGGTCTGTGGCAAGGATATGAACCTGAGCTTACAGAGTACTTGGGAAGGTCAGCTCAGAAACTGTATAAGCAGAAATTGTTGTTGAAACACCTTTGTTTTCCTGCAATTTTTTTTTTCAAAAAAGGAAGAGAAAAACAATATAAAAATACTTTTTTTGTCTGTGATTTTTAAAAGAAAAATTGTCACTAATGAGTAACAAAGAGAACCTGGTGTAGTCTCTTTGGTACATAACATTTCCAAGCAAAATTTTAATAGTTCTGTCTTCAGCTTTAATGCACTGAAAGAAGGAGTTTAAAATAATCTTATTTTCACTCTTCCTTTCATAATGTAGAAGTAATCTATTTATTTATTTGATTTTATTTATGAGCGTTCTTATAACTTTATCTTTTTGAAACCATCACGTATTTCTTTTTCTTTCAGTTTAGATGAGGGTTTGAAAGGGCATTTGTAAAGGTTTTGTGTTCTCCACAAGAATGCTTCCATTTGATGGGATATCTGAGATGGCCTGATTATTAATACCAAAAGAAGAATTGAATTATAGACATATAATTGTCATATTTATAAATGATTTTTTTTTCTTCAGGAAAGACCTAATTGCCCAGTAGAATTAAATGCTGGAGGCTATTATAAAGGCAAAGATTTTAGAGAAGCTAAGAAAATTTATATACAAGCCAAACCCCATCATCCATAAGAGAAATATAATTGAATTTTCATATGTATGTCATATATTGCCTAATTGAATTAGAAATAGCCTGAGCAGTTAAAAAAAACTATAGTGACAAGGAAGCAAATGAAAGGCAATTTTCTGTAATTCTATATGGTCTTGTATTTTGTCCTGAAACAATGTCTACTACTTCTGTAAAAATCTCTTTCCAGATGACATGCAGACTGCCAGGATCTTATTAAGCCTGTTCCACATTGCATCTTCCCTCTATATTTCCTTGAAATTTTTTCTGTGAGAAAAAGTTTTTTGACCAGGGGTGCTAGTAACAGGGATTAAATTTTTTATTTAGTGGCATAAATTAAGTCCAATGCTGTACCATTTCAAACTGGTTTTTCACATTCTCATTTTCTTGTGTTGTACTTGTGTGTAGTCACCTGTGTTTTTAAGCGTTAGAGATTTCAGACACTAGTTAGACATATGTTTTTGTCCTCTTACTGAGGTCCAGTAGCGCAGTCTCTATCATGAAATTCAAGTTAAATGACCAGCAGGTGCAAATTGAAGAAAAGTCAGAGCAGTCCCTTTTTCTCTTGCTGGTGCATACTGTTTGCTGTTTCTGACAAAAAGTGTCACGTTCTCCTTAAAGCACTTTCTTATTCGGGATGGCCTTATAGGGTATATGTTATTATTTTGTTATTTCTATCACTGTTATTCCTTCATACACCCCCTCATGATACATGGTTTCAGCTGTGTTTTCAGAATATGTAAATTCAAACATCTTCAATTAATCAATGTTTTAAGATGTTTTGAATCACTTTTTTAAGGTACATTCAATGTTTATGGACTTCTCAGGCAAAGAACAAGCTGGTCAAATAAAGAGACAAGACTGAAAAGGTTCTGAAAAGGTAGCAAGAAAGAGGAAATACTCTACCTAAGATAAGTATCTTGTTGAACTTCAGCAAGGGAAATTTTTTAAGAGTGAGAGATGACCTTTGGAATCCAATTTAAGACCAGAAAAGGAGTCAAAATGGGAGGAGAGGACAGAGGAAATTATTTGATATTATTGTCTGTAATAGCAAATGTAATGTCTGCTACATGTTAAATCTTGATTGCAATTTGCCCTCTTTCTTTTATTAATGATAGCAAGTTAATGTAATAAAAATGGAGAAAAGCAAGGCAGGAGATACCATCACTCTCCCTCCAGACCATCCTTTTTGTTTCAAGTCATAATATTAGCCAATCCAGAAAGGAGGCCTGGATCCAGGTTTGCCAGTACTTACTGATCTGCTTTTGTAAGTCTTTTTTCTTGAGTGATGGAGTGTCTCTGTGGTCCTGATTTTCTGAGTCCGAGAAAATTTTAGCCTGTTAGCAGTGGCTAACTTCTTTCCCAAAGGAAAATTTCTCAAGAGAGCCTTTTCTCAAAACAACTTTGGTAAACAACTATCCTCCCAGCTGGTGTTTGGCTGTCTCTCTAGTTCAACCAATGGGTTTATCTAGACAGAGGTCGACAGCTTGGAAGGCAGCAGCGCTAGCCACTACACCACTTGAGAAAAGATAGCAATTTTCCAAGGTTGTTTTGAGAAAAAACTCCCTTGAGAAATTTTCTTTTAGGAAAGTTTGCCACTGTTAACAGGCTAAAATTTTCTCAGACTCAGAAAATCAGGCCCACATGTCTCCATTCAGTACACAAG
Organism: Cettia cetti; assembly: GCA_013401135.1. Classification (NCBI taxonomy): domain Eukaryota; kingdom Metazoa; phylum Chordata; class Aves; order Passeriformes; family Sylviidae; genus Cettia; species Cettia cetti. The sequence continues at coordinate 18,371 of VZUI01001391.1, forward strand.
CACAACAAGACACCAGAGGAGTCCTTGCAGATGGCATTCCTTCACCCCTTCCCGAACAACCTCAAGAAGGAAGCAATAAAATGTTTATGGTGTGTAAGCTTTCCAATGGGACTTCTGGGTTTCCCTGAACCCAATTGACTGTTGACAAAAGGATTCTCTGCTAAAGGTGTTCTCTATTTCAAGTAGTCACAGATCTGGCTGAGATCTCTCTTTCTGAATGCTCACATTTTCCTGTTACATGCAGAGCTTCTGAGGGATGAAAACAGAATAAGTTTTAGGAAAAATGTAATACACCTAATGACACAAAACACATCCTTGCTGTGTTCCTGAAATACCATGGTTCAACAATATTGTTCAATCTACATGGAATGAACCATGCAGAATTCATGGTGGCATTTTGAAACAAGACTTTATCTTTCTTTTGGTTAAACTGAGATTCTCTCAATTGTCTCCTTAGTTTCAAAGACAGGATGTTTGTTTTTAATTGTGTTCTTAACTGTAGCTTATTGAGTGAAATAATATTTCAGTGTATTTCTAAGGAAGATGCCAGAATAATATTTAATAATTTCATAATTCAGCATTTATTTGTTACAAGCATCTTTTTTCTGTGGTAAATCCCAGAGGTCACAACTGAAATCAGGGCTGAAATTTTATTTAACACTGTGCAAATTTTAAAGGCAATCTCTGCTTGGAAGAACTTACTCTTTTCATGGATATGAATTAAGAATTAACTTCTAGAGCTGATCATGTACCTTGGGCAGACGTGACATAAATTGTTGATGTCCTGATGTTTTGTGGCAGTGGATTGTCTATGCTTCATTTACAAGAAAATTCTGTCTGTTTTAAAAGCCAGTTTACAGTTGTGATATGACTTATTTACTGCTTTTATAACCCCATATTTTTTGTATATAGGGATATTTTTGGAGTAGTAGTATGGAAGATGTAAACAATTTTGGCCCTTGATTTGTGGAAAGGCCTCTCTGGACTAAAGTGATACATGGTCTAGAATTGGAGTATAGCAATAGTTAACATTCAATAATGAACCAAATAGTATTTAACATTCAGGTAATCTTTTATTTTCTAACAAAGTTTGTGACTCTCTTAAAATAGTTCTAAGAGTGATAGCTTGCTGATTATTATTATTATTATTATTATTATTGTTGTTGTTGTTGTTGTTGTTGTTGTTGTTTTTATTGTTATTGTTATTATTAACTATTTTATACCTCTGTTATTTCACAAAATTCGCAAAGGCTTACTACATCACTGAAGAGAGTTACAAGCAAAGGTGCTAGCTGGTCTGTTTCTTGCATTCTGTTAAATATTTCTTATTCCTTCAGACTGTGCTACAAGGACCATTTCACTGTCCCCTTTGGCTTCTGCATCTTGCTTCCAGCATGAACAGACAGGTAATAACCATTCAGCAGGGCCATTACCTCTTCTAAAGACTATTATCAAAATGGTCATTATACATAATGGAGATTATTACAGGCAACTTGAGATTTTTTTAGATACATCACTACAATAATAGAAGGTCCTTTTTAGACTTACATATTGGTGGGAATAACAGTAGGGCACAAAACATATGGCAAATGTTGCTTTTTTATCAAAACTTTTTTAGTTTTTAATGTCCTTTCTTCTGGATTCTTGTGGTATTTACAAAACTTCTGTGAACACCACCTGTTGGGAAGTTTACTGAACTGTAAGTGTAGCAATGAAGAGTTACAAGTTTAGAAGGTAGGTGAAGTATATTTTCTTCTTAAAAAGCTATGAAATTATGAGAAAAAAAAATTATAATACAGCAGTTTTCCAGGCAGGTATACAATTACCTAAACAGCATACCCTCTATTTTTAGCAAATCTCAAACTGATCCCCTATAGAAAAGGAGACCACACTTTTCTTTTTACAGTAGCATTTTATTTACAGTTTATCATATTTCTTTCTCATTTCAAGGTTGAAAAGCAAAATCTTAGCTAATCCAAGGATTATTAGCAGGGGACCCAAACCTAAACCTTGAAGAGAGATGTCTTTTCATTCCTGTAACTTTTGCTTATTATCCACATCAGTTACAAGCATATTGTTTACAACACTACTCCCATATAATCTGACCTACTGGAAAGAGAAATGCCAAACAAACCAAATTGGGTTCATTTTTTGGATTTGGTACAAATTTTCCAGATAAATAGGCTGGGTGGAAAGGGTGAAGAGACAGTGATCTTTTTTCCAGATTATTCATGATTCACTTCCAGTGTAAATTTGTGTTATTTATACCCATCCTTTGAAACTTTCTGTGTTAGCAGGCACAGCTCCAGCATGCCAGATTTATTTGTAACTATGTCTCTGTTCCTCTCAATTCTACCCAGTCTTTAAATCACAGTTCAAAGTAACACTGTGCTAATAAGAACTGTGTTGATACGGGATTTTTGTAAGAATTTTCCTTGTCTTGATTATCCCTGCTTCATGTTGATTATATGCCTTCCTTCTTAAAGAACATTGTCTTTTTTTTTTTTTTTTTTTTTTTTGGGATACGTGCTCCTGCCTACTCTGCTTCTAATAATGTCATTTTTATCGTTTGGAGAAAGTTCCCCATTGCACTGCTTATCTCACAGGTTTTGTTTTGCTGAAGAGTTGCATCCTTTTCTAAGTCTCACTGTGTCTGACACAGCCCTGGAAAACAGGAGAGCACTGACCTTTGAAATGTGTATGAACAGTGAGTGGCAGAAGAACTTAGGCAATAACAACTGCAGCCATAAAGGTGACCAGAAGACAGATTCTGTCCTGCAGTATGTTTTCCAGGATCCTGTTTAACAATGGAGGCCTTTCCCTCCTCCCCCACCTTCAGGGCTCTTTAATTCCCAGTTTATATAGCCCAGTAGCCTTTCCTAGCCTTTCCGGAACCAGTTGGAAAATTATGAGAATATAAATATGTGCATGTCTTGCAGAGGGGCAGAAACAAGGACTCCAGACTTAACTTTTACTTTTGTAGCTTGTCACTTGCACAAAAACAATACTCTTCTGAGCAATGACAGCATCTATGCCATCCTATGACTCACCTGTTACAATAAGGTTTTCAAGCATTACCATCTTCTTTCAAGTCATTACCATTACCTTTCAAGCATTACCAACCAACAGTTCTTCCTTTTTCTTCTCAGCTGTCCTTCAGGTATCAAACATGATGGCTGTTGTGTATCCAGCTCTTATTGAGTGTTGGTGTTCAGGAGCTGGACTCTTTCCTGTGTTAAAATCTAACCATTTGTGGCATCCTGTTCCCCAGGAGTTTTGATGTTAATTTTTGGTCCACTGTGCCAAGTGGTAGCAATTGACCAAAAAGAGCTCTTTGGCTCAAAATACCACTAAAAACAGGAGTCTGAAGGTAATCAGAAAACATTTCTGTTTTGGGACCTTTGCTTTAAATCATTGGAATCTGTGATTCACTAAACAAGATGATAGCATGTGCCAAGAATAATGTTTCAGTCGTATAATATTATTATTGGTTATAAATTCATACTTCCCCCCCCCACGTACATGTAGGCATCAGATATGACAGATTTTGATCCTCATTCATATCTAGTGCTGAGGAACTCTTTCTGCAAGAAAGCAATGGAATAAAACTTATATAAAATTCAACAGAGTGCTCTCTGATACCTATGCTTGTAGGTATGGGGAATTAAGTCATTGTGGTAGCTTGGAAGTCCTTTACTATCCCATCATGCAAAACCCCTTTACATTAACAGGGACTTGGTCTGGTCTGGGTTTCTCTCAAGTGAAAAAAATAATTGTGAACAATTAGCAATACCTGTGCTGATTTAGATTACCCGAGGGGGATTTCCATGCTTAACAAGTTGTGCTACTGCTATGTCACTTCTTCACCTTATTTACAGTAGCAAAATGCGTGAGTGGGATGGGAGGAGTAATAAGTGGTTTCTTGATTATGTTAACATTAAAGTCAGATCTTTTTAACTGGTGCCAGAGCCTCTGAGGGACTTAATTGCATGAAATCCAGAACTTGTCACTTCATTTAGCACTGTCATTTCTACAGTGGCTTGTAGGATTTTTTGAAAGAGAGAAAAGAAATGTATATGGGAAGGGAATTTAAATAGAAAAAAAAATATTTTTTCTAATCTTACAAGTTCAATTTATTTGCCAGTTTGGGTCTGCAAGAAAAAGTACTTAACTGGTTGGACTGCCCCTTACACAGTGGTTCAGTTAGGAACTCAATGCTTAGCAATATGTGAATTAGTTTGATAGTTTGCAGCATCTTTTGACTCTGAGGGAACAAAAAGGTGGAGGGGGGAGAAGGGGGGGAAGGGGGAAATGGGATGGGAGAGAGAGAGAGAGAAAGCCTGCCAGCTATTTGTGAAGTAAATGTTCCCATTTCTTTTAAAACACAATAGGAAGTGTAATTTTGTCACATGCATCTGTTGCTATCACCTCTCACTTTGTGCTGAAGTGCTCACCAGAGCATTTACAGAAGTGATTCTTCCTCCCACCCCTGACATCTGCCACCGAAAATGCTGCATTATTCATCAGCGTGCTAATGGCAGGTGATGAGATCTTTTCACGCTACATCCCTCTCAGTAGGTGTTTATTACTCTGTTCACCAGCAGCCCTGCTATTACTGCGGGGCCAGAAGAACTCTACATACTCGCTTGACAGGTAATGGGAAACGTGCTCTGCTCACTTGGCTCACAAGTGCAGATGAAGGTTATTACTAGGGCAGCTGCAATATCGTGGGTGCAAAGAAGACGGTCACTTTAAGTGAACAGCTTAATTTTGGAAATCCATACAAATCATGTCAGCACCGTGATAATCCATCTTCTTTACCTTCTATCATTTCAGCAGTCATCACACTGTAATAATTTTCTCCTGGTTCACCTGTGGTCTCTATGAATAACAGAGTGGAGTAAAAAAAAGGAAAGAAAAGAAAATGAGTTTGGCTTAGTGTCTGATGATCACAGTGGTGAGGAATTTATCTCTGTCTAGTAGCAAGATGCTGTCGTGTCTGTGCACAAGGGTTTGGTCTGTGTCTTGTGGATGGGGGGAACCTTGCAAGCAGCCCTGAATGTGTTTAATTTTATAAAAAACAGCCTGACAAGAAAGGCAAGTCTCTATTGATTTATTTGAAGCCTTGTGACAAAAATTAGGGAAAATAAACATGCCAGAGCATTGGGAAAATTGAAGGAGGAGAAATTATTTTTACTCCAGAGAATTCAGTTTGATAATAAGCCTTCCCCAGTTGTCTCACTTCTAGGTTTCTCACTCAGACATATCATGCCATCCTGAGCAACCCATAAAAAAACCACAGCCCACACAAGGAACAGGCAAACTTTTTTATAATTTAAAGGTGCAGCTTCCATTCTGCCCCCATTAAGGGGCAGAATTTTCTCAATCTAATGTTTTCTTTACCAACACAAAAGATGTGCTGGGTTTGCAGAATGGTGTTGTAAAACACTGTGTTTTTGGAATGTATCCTCCCAAAAAGGTAAGCTAGGGAGATTTAGAGACAGGCATGATTTGCTGCAATTTTATAAGTCTTACAACTGCCGAATTGCACCTGTTTCCACATTAGTACAGCCTAAAGTAATTAAAACCAGAACTGTGAAAGAATGATTTTTTTTTCTTTTTATCAGACTTTTGTCTTTAAAGTCCTGTTTTTTATTTCCATATAATAACTGTGGAGTTGTTTGTTATGCCTAGCAGAGAAGTAATACCTTTTAGGATGAGAACTAAAAGCAAAGAAAAAATCCCCTCATTTAAGGTATCTGTTCTGTTTTCAATACATCTGCTTTTTTAGAAAGACCACTAATTTGTATCTGCTGAGTTTCTGTATCAGTCCAGCCTATCAGACGCCTTTTAAGGACTTGCACACATATTACTTGCAAATTTAAAAGTATGACAGTCTGGTGACAAAATGGAAAAGTGATGCACACAGCAAGACTTGTTAGAGCCATTAATATTTATCTATTAACGGGACGGGGGCAAATGGAGTAGTCTTGGGACAGACATGATTTCCTCTGTAGGAGTTTGCTCTCACCTCTGACTGAAGAGTGCTTTGTGTTCAGGAGGGAAGGTGGTGAGTGGCTGGCTGTGTTTGTGGTGTTAGAGCTGCAGAGTGTTAATCCTTGGCTGGAGTTTAGGCAGGAAAAATGGACAATTCCAGAAATGCAAAGCATTTTCTGTGAAAAAAGTTAGCTTGCCTTTCTTACTAAAATGCTGGTTTCATTAATGTATTGTTCCTCATTTCAGTGGCAATAAAAACATGAGCTGCAGCTTATTGTTGACCATAATTTCTGTTTCAGTATATGAATTTATTCCGATGCAGCTGAAGGGTTTAGTAAGACGGTGGCAGACTTAGTACGGAAGAGATATCATTCTCCAAAGATTTAATAGCCATTCAGTTCATAACAAGATGACAACATGGCTGTATTTGCCATAATTGGGAATGACTAACTTCTTCACTTTTTTCATGTGATCATAATGTCTTCAGAAGAAATTTCTCTGTGCAAGGAAGAGACAACATCTATCTCTTGGCCTTCTTATTGTTAAACACATGTAATCTATGGTGATGTCATCATTGTCATTTACTGCTTGGCAACTATAGCTAAAGGAATTGTGGATAAAATTTTAAGGAAAATTCGTGTGTTTATTATAATGGAGAAAGGAATAAAACTCTCAAATTTTGGCATATTTGACTGAATTTTTTTTTCTTTTTCAAATTATGTGTTTTGCTAATGCTACAGGAATTGAACAAAATATGCTGATAATATAAAACAATTTCCACCAAAAATCATATATCCACCAAAACTTTTTTTTCATAATTTCAAATGAAGTTTTGAATTTTAATGTGTTTGTTCTATTTCTTCAGAGCTCTCTCCAAGCAACAAAAACTATCAGAAATTTCCATGAAACTGGGAATTCCATTGTTGCTCATCTTCACTGTTGAGTGACCATGGCCAGTGGGATATAATGAGGAAGAGATATAAGCATGAAAAAAATAATTTCACATTGCTCCAATATCTAGTTGGTTTATTGTTCATGTTGTCTACCACTGTAGACTACAGAAGCCACTGAAATATTCACAGTTGTTGTTAGGCTAACTATATTTTGCCTGGCCATTTGAATTGCTCGGAGTTACTGACTTGTGATTCATTCTCTTTTTCCAGCTATGCTTGTTGCAGGAAGGTAACCTAAAACACTGGTGGTTTCCCAGCAATTCTTTATTCATATCTACATTTTAGAATAACAACAGATTATACAGACAGGTCATTTTTATAGAAACTGAAAGTGATTTTTGAGAGATTTGGCTGATCACAGAATTATGACAGAGCAGGACTGACAGGAAGTACTGTTCAAGGACCCATACAATGAAGGAAGGTCTGCAGGCAAGGAACGATGACAACGGAAAGTAACTCAAACAGGAAAATCACCGCTTCTTGTGCAACTCATCTAATTTCATGAAAAATTACTAAATTCCAAGTTCCGAGGAAGAGAAGAAGTTGGGTCTCTCTTACAAGGTCTAATGAAATGTGTAAAACTATTTCCTTTTAACTTTACACATTGGATATCCAGATTTTTTTTTCTGTTTTATTTGTGTTTTATATGATGTGATTTATGTTCTGTAGCCATGCTGGCAGTAACTTTTTGTTCAAAAAGGTTTTAACTGTATGAAGGGAAAATTGGATACATGCAATGAACTTTGTAATCAATAAGCTGGAGACTAGTTGTTGTCAGGTGAGCTACATGCAGAATTTGAAAACAGGATTTTTTGGACTTGAGTTTCAAGCATTGTTTCACATTTGTGGCTTGCCTAATGGGAGTTATTAAAAAGTGCATGTGTGGAGTTTTTTTCTTGGGTTTTTTTTTTTTCTTTCCTTTTTCTGGAAAACAATTACTTCTCCTCAAATTAACTCTGAATCTGAAATTTCTTGTGTTGTGAAATATGACAGCATTGCTGATGGCACTGCTCTGGAGGAAAGAGAGCATCTTTCACTGTGGCATTGATCTGCACGCAGGCTGTCATGTTTGCCTTGTTTTGATGTCCTCCGGAGGATGGAGGTACTCACTTCCTTGGAATGCCAGTCAGGCAAGTTGTCAAGAGACAAGAGTCAATAACCATTCACCCTAGATTAAACAGAAGAAGTTGTTATGGACTGTCTGGAAAATGCAAGCCTTGTTTTCTCATGAGGTAACTGTCCACCTTGCAGAGATACGCTGCAGTGCATGTGCACTTAAGTTCCCTCTACCTACATCTAAGATAATAGATGACCTTGCTTTTTTCTTGGTCTGTTAGCACTGAAAGCAGAGTCTTTTGTAGTGTACTCTGAGGAAACTTACTCACTGTCTAAAAACCAGCATAGCTGAATACTTCTGTACAGCTATGTCTGTAGTTAGATTTTTTTACCTACAGCACTGAACTGTGTATTTCTTTCTCCCTTTTGGTATAAGTAATAGGATTACTCATACCAAACCTGTTGCATATGTACAGACAAGCTATCATTGCATTAATTTTCTTGACAATGATGGTAGTGCAATACATATCAGTTAACCCTGCAGAGTAAGCTTGGTTTTGACCTGTGACAATCTCTGTGTGCACCTAGAGTATCTGTACCAGAAAAAGCTCTGCTTTTAAAAGATAGTAAGTTTTCACAATTCATAAGATTAAGCACAGGTACCACTCTATAATGGGGTAGGACCTTACTGCTTATCAGTCTGCTTCTTCCAAAAGAAAGGTTTTAAATCCTGGATGCAATGTTGAATGCAGACAATCCTGGAGTCTTTGGCCTGCAGCTACAAACATTATCTTCTGATTTCTTCCTGAACCATGAAACCATTTACCATTTCCTCACTTCATTTTATGTGAAGACAGATATCTCATATCTAGAACTTTTTAAAAAGCAACAAAGGGAGTATTTTCTTAAATTCTCTTTATTTTTGTCCATATTTCTTCCTTTTTTTTTTTTTTATTATTCCAAAACATTTTTACTGTGACGAGTAAAAACTCTGGAGGAGTAGGCTCAAAGTGGCTGTCAAGAATACTTTTTTCCCAAAGTAAAAGGTGCTGACAGACAAAAGAACTATGTCATGAAAAATTTATAACAAAATTTCCCACAACAGAAAAGGGGCAAAATCACCTCACATATTAAATGCCAAATCTTCCTGCATATTTGCTTCAGTGCTGATTAAGTGGCAAAATAACTTTCAAAAGGTTTTATGGTCCAAAGCAGCTATAAAGTAGCTGCATTTGTCATTTTAGTAAACTAAAATCAGAATTATACTAATATTCAGTGTGGTGACAGCAATATACTATCTTGTCAAGCGGGAAATCTGATTTTACAGGAATACGTGGTAGGTTAGAGAGAGGAGCTGTATGAAGGATGCATTTAATTACATAAATAATAATAAGAGTGATGACAAACTATAGAACTAGTTTTATACATAAGAAAATACATACTAATATGTGGATATACATATATACATTCATATATGACTGTATGTAAGCTGTCTGGCAAATACCAATGCATATTCTAAGCTAATGTCTCATCTTTCACATGCTTTATGGGTCTTATTTGTATAAATGTATTTTTCAGATTAAAATAAACCATAAAATACTTTTCAAATTAAAGTAAGCTATAAATTGATGGGTTCAGCATAGGATGCAACATAGAAGGGGGATAAGAGCTCGGATGTGCTTATTGATCTTATGTTAAGTGTGAGTCATTAATGTGATATGTCAGTAAAATCAGCTAATCTGATTTAGGGTATATCAAACAAGATATGTTCAGTAAAAGTGGTAGTGATACTGTTGCAGAAATTATTGGTGGCAGCAGTAACCACATTGTATTCTGGTTACTCAGAGAAGTGTAGAATGGATGCAGAATAGGGCAACTGAGAGGTTTAGAAAATGTCTCATGTCAGAAGACCACCATATAGTTTGTGTTGGTACACCAAGGAAAAGATTTTGCTGTATTTATAATTATTTTTGCATTGCAAATCTGAGAAAGTATTTTTAGTAGAGATTACTACTGGCAAAAAATGTCAATGAATGCTGCAAATAAAGGGCTGCAAGCTTGCATTTTTCCCAACAAGAGAAAACTGAGACTTAAGTATAGCTTGGGCATAATAAACACACAAATCTTTTGGGAAAAAAATCCAATTCTTTAGCTAGTCCTGCTAGAGCTCAGTAAATATATGGAAGGAATAATAATATAAGGAATATGTGTTGTGGCTTCTTGAAGGATCTATCAAGCTTCCTTCCAGATCCAAATGCTGGTGTTTTCAAAAAAAGATGTAAAAAATGTCAGTTAACTTAAAGGTCAGTGGATTCTCCCAAAATAGTCAGCATTTCTACTTCAACATCTTCCCAAATTTTGATCAATCAGTAAGTACAAAAATTCAAGGTTCATGTCAGTGACAACTCAAAAAGTATTTCTACTATGATAAACATGTTCATAATACTTTTTTCAAACAATAGTAAATTATAATACTGGGTGCTTGTCTCTATGTAAGTCATGGACTAAAAAAATATATTTATGTAAAAAAAAATTACTTGTGGGTTGTGAGTTTTGATCCCACAAGCATCGAATCACAACAGTGTACAAACTCTTTCAGTAAGCTTGCAGGTGGATTTTTACAGGTGCTGGATTTTTTTCTTTTGATTTGATAATTGCAAATTACAATGACATTAATATTTTTGACTTGTCCTCAAAAAAGAACCATTTCAAAGAAAAATGTTCAGTTTTTGTCTTTACTTTAAAAGACTTACTTGATTTATAATAACAAAAATTAAAAATAGTAGCAAAAGACTTTTGCAATAAAAGATCTGACAGCTCTAACATAGAACAAATGTCACCCCTCAGTCTAATAATTATTTCTTAAAGAAACTTTTCAACATTCATATACTGTTGCAGAAGGCTTTATATGATACAAAAGCAAATTTTCCAGAAGGAAAATATTCTCATGGTAAAATTTTCTCCAGTTTTAATAGTGCTTTAATTGACTAATGAAGAGTAACAGTGAAATGATCACACATAAAGTTCTGTCAACTATGCTAACTGCACCCATCCCCTTTTACTGAAAAACCAGAGAAACTTAGCTGTTCCTAATTTCTTCCAAATATTTAAACTTCATTCTTATTTATAAGTTGTAGGTTACGAGAGGGAAGGATGATCTTAAGTTGAGATTATCCTTTCCAGAGGACTATTAAACACTAATTGCTGAATGTGTTATTAGGTTTAGGCAGGGAGCAGCAATCCTATTGAAGATTTCTAACCCTTTATGTAACATGACAGGGGAATATTAAAACTTTCTAAAACTGCTTAGTTCCTTCTTGCCTCCATATGATCATATATAACTTCTGAAAATAATTCCAAAGCAAGACATATACATTTTCTGTTTCCTGTCTTTAGATTATAAAGTTAGATTTCTTTTTCCATAAGATTCAGTAGTATGCAAAATACATTTGATGTTCCGCAGAGTATTGGTAGAGTCATTCCTTCTCAAACAGAAAATCAAATCCAAGAGACAATCCTCTTATAAAATAGAAAACAAAATAAAGCAGGGAATGAATGACTGCATTTTTATTGGTATATGTGAACATATTTCATTATACATCTATAATGCCATCCCAGATGCCCCCCTCTGCTAATTAGTCCACTGGTTTCTTGTAGTTACCATAACAACTGGGGTTCTTCAGGACATACGGAATTTTGTGTTTGCGGGCTTTGTTGGTCAGCTAACGAGGGCCTTTCATATGAAGAGTGGGACTGGACAAAAGCATCATTAGCCCTACAGAGGAACAACATCCACATATAAAGGCTGACTATTCTGTGGATAAAGCATTAATAATGCTTGCCTAATATAAAACTTAACCTACTCTTCACATAGACATTTCTGTTGTTTTGAAATCCAGCATTTTTGAATTCAAGTCTGAATATGGAAAATTGGTTAGATTTTCCTGTAGGAGAAAGAAACATTTTTTTCTCTATTGCTGGACAACACCCTGCATTCAAATAAAATGCAAAATAGTTTAAGGTAACTTTATATGCAAACATCTCCTATTGATTTAAAAATCTGAGCTGGAAAAGTACAGAGTAGATATTTAAAATGCGCATAGCGCATGAAATTACCTCACATTATGGGTAATACATGCCTTGTAGCAATTATGTCACTTATGCTTACACTAATTAAGTGTTGATGTGTGAGCACTAAGTTGCAATGATGTTGTTAACTAATGTGCATAAATATTCCCTTTAAACTGTAATTGCACTTTGCCATAACTTAAAAAGAGTATATGCTCAACTGGGTGTATATGGTTCCATTACCTTAAGGAATGAATTACAAACTTCAGTCTGTCATTAAATATCATGCTTGAATTCTATCTTTTAACTTAAAGGCAAAAAAATCCTTTTGTCTTGGAGTTTAGAATGTACAATACTGTCACAAGAGCTTACATATTACTCATTTAAAAGGATAGCAGTGATATGCAGGGTAAGACAGTTCAGACCACAGTGCTGAATGTCCCAAACCTGAAGGGTTGCAATGTAACTTAATTCACAATTTATCTGCACTGCATTTCTCTTTAAAGAACAGAGCTGATCTTGGGAAAAACTGTAGTATTCTACCCATCTAGTGAATGCAAGACTTATGATGGCCTAAGTTAATGTTGTTTCACTTTTAACAGTAGGAATCCAGTGCTTGCTCTAAAACTGAGGTGCAAGAAAATTCAGAAGTGTGTGTTGCCCAGAATGATCTTTTTAACAAGTGCAGCTCCAGGGCTGTGGGGCTGCAGAGAGATACGGTCATAAGAGACACGTCTCAGGTCATTGCAAACCTGACAGTAGTCAGTTTTGCAAAACAGTTAGCTTTTTAAAAAATGTATGCCTTTGTGAGCTAAGAATAAAAGGAGTATTACTGTTCTTTATTGTGCATACAGCAACATACATGGACTTGCACTAAGAAGAAAGTGAGCAGACAAAATAATGCTCTTATGGTTAGAGGCAATGCCAGCTGGGGTAATAACTGCTATCCAACAAACCTCAGTTATACTAAGAAAACCAGTGCCGCCTGGAAGTAAAAGAAAGACATTTTTATGCTCAGTGTGAGAATTATTTGAAATTCAAGTTCTATGTTCAGTAAAATACTGGGCTTGTTCTGTTCAGTTCATGAACATATCTTCATTTTGTTAGGGTCTTTACAGCATCCTTCTGCAAAAAATGTCGAGCACACACCTAAACAAGTCCATAATACATTGGGTGAGCAATTTACTTATATTTTAGGCTCAAAGGGTTATGGTAATAGGAGTTAAATCAGGCTGGTCACCAGCGACCAGCTAGGTTCTTCAGAGTCCATTTTAGGGCCAATGATCTGAAAGGTTTTTGTTATTCTTCTGGGTGCTGAATCCAAATGTCATTAAATTTGACCATGCTGCTAAATTAGGAGGAGCTATGGAGGGTACCTGGAGGGTAGAGATACTTCACAGAGGGATCTGGATAGGCTAGATTGCCAGGCAGCCCAGGATTCTCTGCCTTGCACAGGGTAACCTTTGTTATATGGAAAAACTGGAGGATGGGAGGCTGGAGGCAGAACTGCAGGAAGAGATCTAGGGCTTTGAGCCAATGAAAATGTGTGCATTGCCTATCCTGTCAGCCAGGAGGGCCAGCCCTGTCCTGTGTGCATCAGGCATAGCATCACCATCTGGACAATGGAGGGGACTGTCCCACACTACTCTGTGCTGGTGCAGCCTCATCCCAAGACCTGTGTGTGGTTGTAGGCACTGCAATATAAGCAGGACAGCAGACTGTTAGAGTGTATTCAGAGGAGGGTGACCAAGGTGGTGAAAGACCTCAAGAGCAAAATTCAGAGGAGGGGCTGAGGTGACTTGGCTGGTTCAGCTTGGAAAAGAGAAGGCTTCAGGCTACAACTTTACCAAGGGATGCAGCAGAGGAGGAGCTGCTGATTTCCTCTCTCTGATGAGCAGGAAAGAGGAAATTGAATTGAATGAATGTTTTTCAGGGGAAATTGAATGAATGTTTTTCAGGGGAAGTTCAGATTGGCTATTATTAAAAGGTATTGCCTTCCCTCCAAAACCAGAGAACATGAAACGGAATGGATCACCCTCAAAAGAAGGGGACTGATATCACTGATACAGTTTAGAATGCATAGAATCTTTCAAAAGGAGCATGATCAAACCAATTAATTCATTAAAACACATCTATAAGGCAGATATCTTGACAAAAGATAATGCATGGACTTCTTGAACCTACAACGTTGTTACATACACAGCAGAAGAGACATTGAAGTTAAGAGACAAGTCAGTGCAAGTCCTGAATCCATCACGGATATTGTGTCCTCAGTGTCTTGTGGGAATATGTTTCAAAGCTCGTAGCAAATGCACATCAACTAAAAGTCTGTTCTATCAGGAACTAGAACATGGTGGATATGTCTGGAGGACCAGAAAGAATAAAAAATTTACTTTATCAAGACATGCAATGTTGCTGTACATACAGTACATAATTACTTGAAAATATTATCATGATTCACAAGAAAAAGACTCAAAGTTTTTACATATTCAGAGAACATGAGAAAACCTAAAGTACTTGTTTCTACAATAGCCAGGTCTCTGTTCTGATCTAGAAAACGAGTCTTTAAGCTTTCTGAGGCTTTTAGGCGTGCATAATTAGGGCATTACCTTTAATAATGTTGAAGAAATTTAACACTGGGCTTATTTTAAAAATAAATCAATTAAAAAAAAAATCCAACCAATCTTTACCAAGAAAGTCAACAAAGATTTTCTGTTGTCTGAGTTTTGATATATCATCCTGTTTGGCCCTGATTTATCCAACCTGCTTTACTCTTTAACACGAGGTCTTTCCATGATGAAAAGCTCAATTATTCCAGTAAACTGCAAAGATTTACAGAAACTTGAGAATGGATTAAAAGCAAATCTCTTTTTTTAGGTGGAAGAGAGAAGTCAAGATGGGAGAGAGTAAACCTAGGAATGCACAGAAAAGAAACTTCATGGTGCAACATGCTGTTGCTTCAAACAACTGAGCAGCCTGACCCGCCTGAGCACAGCATTGAACTTCCAGGCTTCCCTCCTGATGGCTGAATAATCCTTCTTGTATTTTTTCTTGTTCTGATGTACTGGTCGTGTCCTAGTCTCAGTGAAATCTGTCCTTGACTTTTACTCCTGAGTGTGTTCAGAAGATGGTAAGGCAGTTGCAGCCTCAAAGTATTTTTCCTTTGGAGCATCCATATCAAAATTTAGGCTCAACTGCATAGAGCACAGAGCAGCAAAAGACCAGGAACAAAATGTAAAATGTTGACTCATGGTGAAGAATGTATCTTCTCTGGATTAGTTCAGAAAGGAATGATGATTGTCAAAGGCCTAACAGCTCAGTAGAGGAGAAACAGGCCATAGTGCTCTTCTTCATGGACTAAGATACTCATGTTCACAGAACAACTTATTCTCTGGCCATATCGACAAAAAAGGAATTACTAGAGTCATGGCTAAACCTACCACATTCCTTAGATCGCAGCTTCATTATTCTACATTAAGGCTGGCATCCAAACAGGAATAAAGGCTTGTATGGGAAAAATGAATCACATAAGGGTTATCCTGATTCAGCTGAAATTTAGTTATCTCCCTATAAAAGCATATTCCTTTCTAAATAAACATGCTAACACTTAATTTTAAAGTTCTGGACAGTGAGAAAGGGTCATTTCATGCATGAGAAGAGGCTGATCAAAGATAGCTAAGTTAAAGCTAGTGTTTTGCAAGCCTGCCAGTCATGAATGTTTGATTTGTGTAGTACCCTATGTCTGGTTTCCACTGTCATCCAATGTGAGTGCTATGATATCTGTCTCTGTTAGTGGCATATCTCATATCACAGCAAACGACACAAAAATATGATTAAACTTATGAAGCTGTCCTAGCTGCTACCAAATGCATGAAGTATAAATTGCAAAATGCCAAGCACTTTCTGTGCCCCTGCCAAACAATCTTGTCAGGCATAATGAGATTTCTGTTCACACTTTGTAACCTCATGTAACCTGGACTGATTGGACTTGTATTATCCTTATGAGTGCTGTGTGGACCTTTCATTTGCCTTTTTGCCCTGAGGTGACTTGAAAACACTAGCTAGGCTGCTTTCCAAATCTTTTGGGGTCACTCTTTTGTCACCCAGGCAGCTGAGCAGCCCTAGTATAGGGGAAGCCTCAAATTGTTTCTAACCCACCCCAGTGGCCTGGATCTCTGCTCCAGCGGCTTCTTCCATATCATTCCTTCTGGGCTGGCAGTGAGGAGGAGCAGCATGTAACAGACCTTTGTTACACATTTCATAAACCAGATATTTGACTGTGCTTACCAGGCTCCTTCCTGTTATGTATGCTGTGCAAAGAGTAAAAAACACAAATGCACCTTTTGCTTCCTATACCTAAAGTCTATCTGCTTCTCTTTTCACATTGGTTTGGACGAATAAAAAAGATATTTTTTTTCCTTTACTTATTTATCTCTTCCAAAGACTGTTTAGAAATGAAATAAAGAAAGAAGTAAAAGTGTGTTTTGTTGAGTTCAAGTACTAAGTAAGCCTCTACAATTTCAGCAAGATCCAAGGTTGCAAGACGTTGCCTCTAAACAAGCACTAGTCACAATTAAGGAATTTAATAGCAGCTGATAAAAGACATCTCAGATGGTCCATGGTGATTTTGAATGACAAAGAAGTATATCTTTGAAAATATCTAACCATTTAATTTTCCAAAGTTGAAAACAGTAGATCTTGAACTGCCGTAAAGCAATGGGAAAAGGATCCTTTGCTGATGCCAGAGAAAAGCATTGGGAAGGATCATTGTGATTACATGAAGAGGTGGCTTTTCTGATACAGCTACATGTGGGCCATTCAGGTGTGTATTGATTAGATGCCTTTTTTTGGTCTTTCATTAAGAATTCAGTTACCCAAATATTAGAAACTCCAGCCCCAAGTCCAGCCCTGAAGAAACTTTTGGGATAGAGAGGATAAAGAAAAAATACATGCTTACTTCAGATGTTTTTACTTACTCATTTTGGCAGCTCTCAAAATTCTATAACCTGTGATTTTTTTTTTTTCTGTTTCCTTGAGTTTTTATTTTATAAATGGAAATGGTTTGGTAGTTTCATTTTGAATAAGGTATTCTTGTAATTTTTTCTTTCTTCTGGTTCTCAAGGTGTGACACAGAGAACTAACCAGCACCTTTGTGTCCTCCCACTGTTTGTGTTGGTCTTGCTCAGAAAAGGATTGAATACTCTGGCCACATCATGTCATGATTCTTGTGTTCTATTCTGTATGTGACATCTCTGCTTTCTCTGCTGAGAAATTGTATAGTGACACTCCTTTTCAGCTTGTCATGCTGCATTACAACAGGATGCTAATAACAATATTCCCTCATGCAAATGTTTAAGCCTCTCAGTCTATGTTTCCTCTCACTTTTTTTTTCACTTTTGTCCCTTTCTTTGCTCAGAAAGAGAGTGGATGAGTTTTGAGGGGTCATAAAAAAGATCCAGTAAAATTAATGAAGAGTCATATTTATTTCCTTTGTTCTTATCACCAGAAAAAGTTTGGCATCTTAAAAAATTGCCAAAGATTACCAGAGTGTTGGTAATCTGGATAGAAAAATTAACCATATTGGGCAGAAAATCAAGTGACTCACTGTCTGAAATGAAAATAAAATTGTTTATACCTGGCCATTAAAAATGTTTTCAGATAACTCTTACAGAGTGAAAAGAATTTGAAAGATTTAACACCTGAACTGCCCCAGAGATGGAGAGATGTTTGAGTGAAATACTAAGGACGCATTTCTCAAAGAAATATCATTAGAATTTGAAGTCAGTCTTCTGCCTGGCTGTGGCATCAGGATACTGTTCCTTATGTTTGAAGGAAAAGCCCACCAATGATTTACAAAGAATCAGAAAGCTACCACACTTTTCTGCAGCAGTGAATAAATATTTGTGAAATGCTTTGTTACTCTTTCACTTGGTTGGTCACTGGTCAGAGTTTCTTTGGTGCTGCTCAATACTCTGTGGAAAAGAGTCTAAATCAAAGAAAATATATGGCACCATACAGGTAGGTACAAGGTCACAGCCTTTGTTCATCTCCTTCACTAAAGCATTGGCAACAGCAAAATTGTAACAGTAGTTGCTGCTCAATGTTACCAAAATTTCTGTGCCTTTTCTGTGTATCTATTAATCAGAAATAAAAAGTGAAGTGATGAATTCTTTGCTGTACATTCAGAAGAGGCTCTATCTATGCTGTCTTATTCTTTTGTTGTAGTCTTTCCTGTCTTTTTCCCCTGCAGGTATTTATTTTATTATTCTGAATTGTGGCTTTTATCATTCATTCTTTTTTGACATAAAACTATGCTCAACTGACACGAATGAACCTATAAACTTTGTTCACGCTGTCACATTTTCCTGCTCTCATCAGAGAAAAGTGAGTAATCTCCGGTGAATAATTTGTTAAATTTAGCCTCTTTTTCCTCTCAAACTATGTGAGTTCCTCAAATGCTTCTATTATTAGACAATGTGGCACAAACACTCTGGGCTGTATTCCATTTAGTGAATATGAATATTCAAAATCAGAGTTATTTAGTTTGGTAGAAAGAGGTCAGTAAAAGGACAACATAGTATTTCCATTATTGTTTTTCAAAACCATCTTAGTCAGTCAAAAGCTTAAGTTGTCATTGTGGTTGTTATGGTGAAGACTGAAATTAAATTTCTTTTCTAGGAAGCATTGCTTATGTGCTATTAACATTCCTAAAGTAATTGCTTTTATGACTTTTTACCCTGGGTTTCCTGAATATAACACTGGTAGCTGCAGCAAGTATATCTAACACTGCCTATTCAAGTTTTTTGAGTTTCTCATTTGTACTTTTTTGGTTTGTGTGGAAGTCCAATTTCTATTACATGATGTATGGAGATTTGGGATATTCTTATTCCAAGACTCAAATTAAAGCATGGTAAAGATGATTATTTTATGATAATGTTGTAAAATTATATAAAATAATCAAAACGAATTGTGAAAGCAGCTTAGCACAGTGGGAAGATACATATTTTTTAAAAATGCTTTTTATCCAGAAAGGGAGACTGCTGCATTTCAGCTTATGCTTGTCTCTTTATCTTTCTCAAGCAATGATTACCTGGAAAACGAAGACTTGAAGAAAACTATTCCACAACTGCTCAACTTGTCATATTTGTAGGAACTGAGATCTAGGATTTAATGTACCTATTTGAATAAATACAATTGTTGTCTGAGTTGCTCTATTTAGTCAGCAAAATGAACACTGTGTTTGCAGAACTACTTGATTTTTTCTGTACAGAAAAATTGGAAACCAAGTTCTTCACAAGGGATAGCAAGGTGGGAGAGGCGTTGGGGCGTCTCTGTCCGTTAGGGAGTGTTTCAACTCTGCAGTGCTCAAGGCTAAGGATGATGATGTTGAGTGTCTTTTGCAGAATAATCAAAGAGAAGGTTGGCAATTATTTTTAGAAAGATCAGGTCAGGGAGATAAAGTGGTGGAATTGCTCTTTAGGTGAGAGACCAACTAGACTGTATCAAACTCAGTCCAGGTATAGGCAATGAGTTGAGAACTTATGGGTAAGTATTAAGGGACAGCGTAAAATGGGTGACAATGTTGTGAGTGTTTACTATAGGCCACCTAATTAGGAGGAGAAAGTTGACAAAGACTTCTATGGGCAGCTGGAAGCAGCCTTGAGATCACAGGCCCCGGTTCTGGGGGACTTCAAACACTCTGATATTTTTTTTTTTTTAGGACAACACAACTTGGCAGACACAGTCCAGAAAGTTCAGGCTGATTATTGATAATAGTTTTGAATGCAAGCGGTGTAGAAGCCAATGAGGAAAGATATGTTGCTAGATCTTGTAATAACAAACAAGGGACTGGTTGAAGACATGAATATTGGTGGCAGCCTTGGCTGCAGTGACCACCAGGTGGTGGAACTCAGGATCCTGCATGGAGGAAACAAAGCAGTAAGCAGGACCAGGTCCCTGAACTTCCAGGCAGCTAACCTAGGCCTCTTGAAAGACCTAATTAGAGGAACCCCATGGGATAGGGCACTAGATGAGAAGGGGGTCCAAGAGGGCTAGACAACTGAAAGGGCATCATCAGCAATACATAAGCACCAAAAGGAAAATTATGGAAAATGTAGGGCAGCTGCTGAATCAAAGGCCTGTTCTGGTAGCAGAAGATGTAGAGAAGGCAGAATTACTGAATGCCTTTTCCCTCAGCCTTCAGTGATGAGACTGGGCTTCAGGACTCCCAGACCTCAGAAGCAAGAGAAGAAAGCTGAAAAAGGAAAACTTTGTGATCGGCTAGACAGACTTAAGATCCATAAGTCCAAGGGCTCTGATGAGATGCCCCCAGAGGTGCAGATGGATTTGGCAGGTGGTGCTACATTCTCTAGCATCTGTGAAAAATTATGGAGAAGAGGAGAGGTGCCTGGTGACTGGCCGAAGGCAGATTTTACTCCCATCTCCAAAAATGGTAAGAGGGAGGACCCAGGAAACTACCAGTCAGCCAGCCTCACCTCCATTCCTGGAAAGGTGATGGAGACATGATTCTGGAGATCATAAAAAAGCATGTAGAAGACAAGAAGGTCATCTGGAGTATGGGAGGAGACAGGATGGATTCTCAAGGGGAAATCATGTTTGACTAATCTTATAGACTTCTATGATGGCATGACAGGCTAGGTCTACAAGGGAAAAGCAGTGTATGTTGTCTATCTTGACTTCAGCAAAGCTTTTGATGCTGTCTCCCTCATATGATATCCTCAAAGGTGAGCTCAGGAAATGTGGGTTAGATAAATGGGCCCTAGAGGTGGATTGAAGACTGGCTGAATGACAGAGCTCAGAGGGTTGTGATCAGCAAAGCAGAGTCCAGCAGGAGGCCTGCAGTCAGTGGTGTTCCCCAGTGATCAATACATTTGTACAATGTTAGTACTTTCTGTTTCTACATGAAATATATAGACCAATATAAGTAGGACCAAATTTGCCTTCTTTCTTAGCACGATATATATTGAAAGTACAATGTGAATTGTGCTAATTCATAAATAAAGGTATTTCCACTCTTTGATTACTGCAATATTATAAGCAGAAGTTGCTACTAATCACCTTGCCATTCTGATACTAAATTTTCTCCAGATCTTGTGCACAATGTCACACAGGGATATGCTGGAGGGAACTTTCCAGCCTGGAATGCCCTAGAGTGCCCTGTTGGTGATGAGTGCAGACGCCTTGAGGTAAAGGGGAAAATTATCTATTTGTGAAAGTCTGTTGACTGGAGATATTCAGGGATTGAAGCTCTACATAAGCAGCTTCAGGAGAAGTAGAATGGGCCTAGCTCCAATCCCTCCACTCAGGTCATAACTCCTGGAAAGTAGTGATGCCTTGGGAAGGCTGACCTGAAACAGAGATTGAACAGAACTAGAGAATAAAACAGGTATTTAGTGAAAGGCTTTCAAGACACACCTTGGGCAGGACAAGAGCCTGGCCAGGGCTATACCCAAGGTGGACTTAGATTGGTCACAAAATGGACGATCCGTCATGAGGTCTTACATTTTTATAAGTTTTGGTCCATTTGCATATTGGGTTTAATTGTCCAGTTTCAGGCTGTGAGATCTCATCCTTCTTGTTTCTCTCTTCAGTCCACTGTTGTTGGTGCTTTTGGGCCTGAAACCTGTACTCATTGTCCTTGGTCTTCAGCAGGAAAAGGATTTATCTACCTACTTCCTGAAGAGAGCTTCCTAGCACTTAATATGAGGCTCAGAACTACACCCCTAGGCAGCACAGAATCTGAAAAACATGAAAGCTAAAAGGCATCAGTAGTACCCTGGATTTCTCTCAGTTGTGGGTGGACACCTAGTGTCCATGATAGTCAGCTCTACAAAGCAGTTGCTAGTCATCCTGCCTGTGCTGGAGAATTTGTGTGGAGCCCCAATGTCTTTGGGAATACCAGCTCCTTGAGAAGGGTGTTCCAGCTGCTCAGTCTGGGGTGGGGAACTTGCTGCTTTGTGTTCTCTTGTCACTGTTGGCTGTGGGATGATAGAAAAAGAGAAAATGTCAAGTCTAGTCAGCAGAGAAAAGGAGGGGAAAGATATCCCACTGATACTTGAACCACCAGGGAGCTGCTGTGTATCTAGTTCATGACCCCACCGATAATGGCAAGTTGTGGGGCTTTTTTCATCTGCTGTGTGGGTCTGGAAGAGAACATGTCATGTGCAGGTCTTAGCACCATCACTCTTTGACAGCTCAGATTGCCCTGTCCACTTGAGGAGCTGATATTAATTTCAAAACTAGTTTGCCTAGAAAATTAGTTAATCTGAATGTGTGAATGATGTGACTACATTTGTCTCCAGGTCCTTCTGGTGTTTTAAATCTTGTTCTATTCTTGTTTTAAACTCTGCTGTTCTCTTTCATGCTCCAGTTTGAGTGACCGATACAAAAACCAGGTGAAGCTAGTTAAAATGAGCAAAACCATAAAAATAGCTGCAGAAGAAAATACTTCCAAGTGTACAAAGTATAGAAAATGGAAGCGTAATTCTCTCTAGTCTCTTTTGGTTTTATATACCTTTGGCGTTATTTGTAACAATAGGAGTTGAAAAGCATGTAGACAGAGTGTGATCTTTAAGATCATGGTGTCTCGAATGAAAGGTCTTGAACTCCATAAAGAGTCTTGATTATGCCTAGGTACAAAATGCAGACAAAGAATAGGAAAGGAAAGACAAAAAAATGAAAAAAAAAAAAAAAAAAGGAAATAGTGCAAGTCTCTAGAGGCCAGAGAAATAACTAATGCAATGCTCCAATTACTTTTGAAAAGGATCTAAAAGAATTGCAGGAAATTAGACCAGTCAGCTTGACATTGATTTTTTAAGTCTCAGAAGTATTTTTAAAAGATCACATGTGGATATATTCAACAGCACAGCTTGAGAATAGACAATCAGTGTGGCATAAGGATAGGGTAATGAGGTTTAAGTAATTTGTTTATATGAATTTACACGTATGTGTTTTAAAAATATTGCCATGTGAAACAGTGAGAGCAATAAACAATATGAAAGAATGCAACTATCTGAAAAGGTCTCCCTTTGATTTAAGAACTAAGTTATGAAGTCCTCAGAATAGAGCAGAATATGGCAAGTACACCTGAAAACTTAATAAGGTAAACCGAAGAATAGATGTCTTATCTTTGGCCCTGGCAGGGGTAGTTCCATTTCACAAGACATCAATACCAGAAAGCTCTGGCAGGCACCTGATATGGTTTCAGAAACTCTTTGTGATCTTGTGTGAAGGATTTGCCCTTGTGTGCCAGGTACCAGAGTATCAGAAAAATAGTGCCTTTTGTTTCAAAGGATTGAGAAACCATTCCCACTAAAAAATATTGTGCATCTGAAACATGTTTTCTGATATTACAAACATTCAGCCTAATGTGTGGGCTATGCATATGGTTGGTGGAGCATGGAGAGGAGACCTGAAGGAATTGGAAGTGGTAGAGAATCAAGTGCATAAGAAAAGGATGGATCTGAATGTGTGAATGATGTAATTATTTGGTATTTGCATAAAAAGAATATGTGGCCCTACAGAATTTTTGGAAGCAATGCCCTGGTCTTAATAGGCATGGCTGAGAGCAGGGAAGAAGGGCATAATCAGAGGAATCATTTCAGCGAAGTGTAAGACCCCCTGTAGGGATTACAATGAGACACATATGTCTGACATAAAATTCACTCCTGTATGCTGAGAGCAATGAAGAGAAGGTTTATGTGCTTTTAGATGCTGATGGATTAGAAGCCATAGGACTCTGTAGGAAGACGAGAAAACAATTCTGTCACATACATAGATAGTATGCTCTTCAGGTAATATTCAAGTTACAAAACTGGGATGAAGATCTGCATTTTAAACATTTCAAAGCTTCACTACGTAGATGGAAAATACTTAAAAAATTCAGTTCAGGTTTTTCAAACTCAGCGAAGAGTCAATCTTTCTCTAAGAACTGGAGAGCACACAGGACTGTAGTGATGACAAATGCCATACATCAGTAAGTGTGAGTTGATGTTCATATTAACCTTCTGCAGCATTTATCATCAGAATGATTAGAAAATTCTCTTTTGATAGAATCATAGAATGGCTTGAATTGGAAGGGACCTGAAAAATGAACTTGTTCCAATCTCCCTGTCATGGGCAGAGACACTTTCCACTAGACCAGAATCCCATCCAGCTGGTTCTTGAACACTTCCAAGAATGTGGATGCACAACATCTCTGTGTGGGGATGCAGGAATTGTTTTATAGGTTTTAGCTGTGAGCTTAGTATAGTTTTTATTGTAACTTTAGTGTAGTTTTAGTTACCCTGTATGGGCCTCCTACCTTGGAATTTGTTACTATCATAAGTTGATAAGG
>VZUI01001396.1:0-113449 GCA_013401135.1 Cettia cetti
GAAGGTGATTTGTCTTTTGTCAAAGTAATAAATAATTTTTAAAACCCCATGCTGCCTCTACCCAGCTTGCTATGTTCACATCCTGCCACACCCTCCTCTAGCCATCCCAGAGAGACAGGATTTCCTTTTAGCTCTGCCAAAACCAAAACCTAAGGCTCCAGCTGCTGGGAGTCAGGAGGAGGTTGGCAGGGATGTGTTATCTTGGCAAGGGCTGATGAACTCCTGGTCTGAACCCCAGCAGGACTTGCTGATCCCAAATCCCCTCTATCTGCTGCCTTCCTCAGGTGGAGACAACGTGCTCCAAGAAGTGTTTGATCCTGGTCTTGAGTTAGGTGTGATAAAGCAGGGAAAATGTGGGGGCCTTTCTCCTTCTCCCAGCATATTCCTGCGAAGCTCCTGACTGTGTCCCTTCCCCGCAGGTCTGGGCGCAATCAACCCCTCGCTGTGACCTACATGCCAACCTCCTGCATAATGGCTGTGGGCAGGACCACATCGAGTCCCCCAGCAGCAGCATCACTGTCCTGGAGGACCGGCCCCTCAGCAACAAGGGCTCAGGGGGGTCCACTACCACCCAGATGAGCCCCCAGAGAATACAGCTGAACCTGCGGCCAGGTAAGAGCCCCCAGACTGCTCTAGGAAGGGGTGATGCAGTGGGAATAGCCCAAAGGGCTCAGGCACTGAGTGAACCATCACTCTGCCTCACTGGCCAAGGTGGTCTCATGTCCTTCAGGGTCAAGGCCAGGCTGGCAGCAGCACAGAATCCTCCAGCACATCTCTGGTGGGCAACTAAGCTGTGTTCGTTCTCTTGCCTCAGTTCCTGAGGTATTTGAGGGTCAGGATAGAACGCAACTTCAGCAATGCATGGGGTATTTTATAAAGCCATTCAGACCTGAGGCACTACTGTGCTCAGAATGCCTGAGTGGAAGTCAGCTCATATCTAACAAGCTGCAGAGCAGCTGGCAGGGTTGGGCTGCCACCAGATCCCTGTAATTTCCCAGCCTCTGCTCAGTCAGGCAGGCTGGAGCCAATTAACTGCTCGGGTCATTTGCCAGCATCCAGGAGCTTCCAGGATGCCAGGAAGGAGGAAAAATTATCAGGCACATGGCCTCTGTGCACATCCCTGGGCATGGCCAGGAGGAGTCCTGCCCCATTGGAAGGACAGCAGGCACAGGAATCCCCACACAATGGGGACATGGAGCTACTAAGTGGCCCTTGTTCTCTTTAGGTCTAAAAGTAGTTGTCAGGAAGCATTGAGTGCTCTGAGTGCTGTAAATCCCTGTTCCTTGGAATAAAGAGGAGAGACCTGCAGCTTGATACCGTCTCTGCCAAACCAAGAAGGTTTGGCATAAGTAATCTGCCTTGACTCATGAACCAAGATGAAATCATGAAGGATGCAAGCAGGACAGGTCACAGATCATGTCCCAAAAGCTCAGAATCCTCATGGTTTCAGCTCAAGGAGGACAAACAGCTGCTCTCTAAGCACAAAAATGGGACACCTGGCTCCATCGTGGGGTCCCAGCTCACCTGGAGAGAGGATGGAGCTTTTTGGGCTGTCATACATTTTGAAACTTTCTTCATCCTCAAAGAATGTGCAGATTTAGATGGAAATGTGAAAACAATAAAAATTTAAGCTCAATTAAGGCCTTTTCTTAACATTTGAGGTGTTCCAACAAGGCTGCAGCTGTGCCCTGGCTTATGTTTCAAAGAAACCATTTCAGAAATCAGAAGAAAGGACCTATGTCTCTTAAAAAGGTAGAAAGAAAAGGTCAACCCTAAGCATTTTCAGCTTTTTTCTTTTTTTTTTTCCTAAGTGCAAAAGTCACCAAAACTGGGACGTTTCCCAGAAAGTTCTTTCTAAGGAGATTTTTTGTTTCAATGGAAAACGTTTCACCAAAATTTTCTTAGAAGGGGCTGGGAGAGCCAAGAGGAGAGGAAAGGAATGGGAATGGGGAAGTGTCACAGTAGGACACGAAATAAAGATGCTTGACTCCAGTCAGAAGGCAGAAGAGAATCAGAAGGCTTTATTTACAATTCATTTAGCCTTTTTATAACATGCTGCGCTAAAAGGCACATTATTGGTCCATAGGATTGACACCTCTCTCCATTGGTTAAGTAACAGAAATAACAACACCTGGGAAAGAGGTTGTTATGGGAAAAGAATACTCAGAAATGTTATGGGAAAAAATAGTTATTTACACAAAGTTGTTTGGGAAAGGAAAAACTGTTGAAAAGTTTCCCTTGGGAAGAGCTAGCAATTCTTAGGCTCAGTAATATTGGGCACAGAAAATGGTCAGAGTCCTTGGGAGCTCAGAGAAGTCCAAAACAGCCCTGCCTGCCATGTGACCCCTTTAAGACCTGCTGCCCACACACTGGGGGTTTCCCTCACTCCATCCAGCTGTTTCTGTAGGATATCTTGGGAGGTCAGCCCTGGACAGGAAGATCTGCTCATGTCCTGGCACTGAGAGGTTAGAACAGGAGCCCTAACCCCCATCTGCCATAGAATTCCAGAATGGTTTGGGGGTTGGAAGGGACCTCAAAGACAATGCTGTTCCACTCCCTGCCATGGGCAGGCACACTGTCCACTAGACCAGGTTGCTCCAAGTTCAATCCAACCTGGCCTTGGACATTTCCAAGGCATGCACAGCACATCTCCTGTGCAAGCACCTGACTAAGGGCCTTGCTCCTCTGTCTAAGGGTGATGTTCTCCTCCTAGAAGTTTTAACCATCCCCTTGTGTTCCTGCTGACTCCTTCCCCCTAATCCTGTGGTGAGCCTCCCTCCCCCTTCCAGGAGATGAGCTCTGCCCTGTCACTTTGCAGATGACTCCCAGGTCTTTCATGTCCAAGTGCGTCAAGTTGAAGATTACCCTGTGGATATCTACTACCTGATGGACCTGTCCAACTCAATGAAGGATGATCTGAGGAACATCCAGAACCTGGGCACAAAACTGGCCAGTGAGATGCGTAAGCTCACCAGCAACCTACGCATCGGCTTTGGGGCTTTTGTGGACAAACCCATTTCTCCCTACATGTACATATCTCCTTCAGAAGCCATCAAGAACCCTTGCTATGAGTAAGTCCAGGTTGAGGGAGTCCTGTAAGGGCCAGAAGTTGATGGGACACCACCACAATATACCTGGAAATCCACATCAGTTGGTGAAGAACTGCAGCCCATAGAAAGGACCTGTGTTTGAGTAGTTCTTGAAAGGTTGTCTCCCATGGGAAGGACAACAGGCTGGAGCAGGGGAAGAGTGTGAAGAGGAAAGAATGGCAGAGGTGTTAGGAACTGAATTCATCTCCCATTCCCTGTTCCCCTGTGCTACTAGGAGGGGGGTAGACTGGAGTGAAGTTGAGCCGCGGAGGAAAGGAGGGGAGTGGAAAAACTCTGTGCCTGATTATGGACAGGGTTTAAACCTTGATGCAGTCTGTGTTCTGCTGGCACAGAAAGGAGGAGCAGGTCTAAACTAGACACATCATTATCACTGGAAAGCTTTTAAGGGAAAAATTTTGCATTATTTTTTCATAAGAAATTTTGAGGTTGGAAGAAAATGACTCCTAAAACTCCCAGCAGGACTGAGGCTGGGAGCTGACCTGAGCCCAGCATCCCTAGAAAATTAATTTTCTTTAAAAGATCATTCACCAACCTCAGGCTCTTGGGGGGGTTGGGTCCCTCCAGTACGTCCTGGGCAAAACCATGGGATGTGGGATGGCTGTGGGGCAAGGATGGGAGCTGGCAAGCCCTGTGTCCTGAGTGCTCTTTTCCTACAGGACCGGGGAAACCTGCCTGCCCATGTTTGGGTACAAACATGTCCTGTCACTAACGGATGAGGTAACTCGCTTCAACGAGGAGGTGCGGAAGCAGAGTGTCTCCCGGAACCGTGATGCACCTGAGGGCGGCTTCGATGCCATCATCCAGGCCACTGTATGCGATGTAAGGGGCAGGAAGGCCTGGCTGGGGTCAGGACAGGGTCACCAGGCTGGGCCAGGTGGGTTGGCAGGGACCAACCAATCCCTCCAGGACGTGATCGTAAGCCTTGTTGAGTTGTTGTGTGACTGATTTCTGGAGAGGATGAACATTCAAGTGAGACATTTCTAGCCCAATAGCCAAGGGAAGAGCAGGACTCTCATGGGATCATGGTAGGGGAGAGGAGTAAAGCAGATGCTCGGGAACCATGCCAGCCCTGCAGTGACCAGTCCAGAAGGGGCAACATTTCCTGTGCCTTCACCTTGCTTTTGCTGGAGGTTTTGCATTCCTGAGTCATTAGCCACCTTGATTAACACTCTAACCAATTAAAACTCATCTTTCACCTACAAGCAGCCCATGCTCACCTTCCAGACCTCACACTCCCGCAGCACTTCCCTGGGAGAGCAATTGCCTTGGTTCCTTGCGCAGAGGTTGGTCTCTAAGGGCAAACCATGATCCCCTGGCACAAAGGCATTAGTGGGGTCTTGGCACTACCCTCAGCATGTGCTGACACATGACTGGGAGCTGCCTTTCACTGCAGGAAAAAATTGGCTGGAGGAATGATGCTTCCCACCTGCTCGTCTTCACCACAGATGCAAAGACCCACATCGCGCTAGATGGGCGGCTGGCTGGCATCGTCCAGCCCAATGATGCCCAGTGCCACATTGACAAGGATAATTTCTACTCTGCCACCTCCATACTGGTAAAGTCTGACCCAGGCATGGGGTTCTGGAGCCCAGAGCTCCTGTTGGGTCCTCACAGGATGGGAAAGGTGTTTCAGCCATGGTTGGACAGCACAATGGGGATCAAAGTGGTGAGGGTGTACATATTCCTAGGCTATACCTCTCCTCCAGGACTACCCCTCTCTGGGCCTGATGACTGAGAAACTCTCACAGAAGAACATCAACTTGATCTTTGCTGTGACAGATACGGTTGTTGGCCTTTACCAGGTACCAGCTGCTGTGCAAAGACACCTTCCTGGGGGACTGGTGGGCCATGGGTGACTGGTCTCCTGTCCTATCAGAGCTCCCATGTGCCTGGACAGGGTTTGGCCCAGCCATGGCACATTTACCCATCACAAACAGACCCTGTTTATGATATTCCTCCAGAACTACAGTGAGCTGATCCCAGGCACAACTGTGGGCACCTTGTCCAGAGACTCCAGCAATGTTCTGCAGCTCATAGTAGACTCCTACGGGGTGAGTGTGCAGTGTGATGGCCCCATAACAGCACTCTCCCTAACAAAACAGCCACTGCTTCCCACTGCCAACAACTCACACATATTTGTCAGCTCCTCCTACTCCAAGCATCCTCCTTGGACCAGCTGTGAGCATCTGCCTCAACCTATGTGTGCAGGCACTCCAGTGGTGGGAGGTCACTGTTCACCACCTGTCTCTTCCTGTCTTGAAGACTTTTCTCTGTAGAGTATGACACAGCTGAGTCTTGAGAAAGACTTGGGGCACTTGGCTCCTTTCCCAAGTGTGAGGGAGCATCACTGTGGTGCTGGGGCAGGGGAGGAGTCCTGCCCAGCCTCTGCTGTGTCTTCATCAGTCCTCTCTCGTCCCCTAGAAAATCCGCTCCAAAGTGGAGCTGGAGGTGCGTGAACTCCCTGAAGAGCTGTCCCTGGCCTTCAATGCCACCTGCCTTAACGATGAGGTCATCCCTGGGCTCAAGTCTTGCATGGGGCTCAAGATTGGGGACACGGTGAGGATCCTGTTTATGGGCTTGGCTTTTCTCCCTCTATGTAGCGGCATTGCCAGGTCGTCTGTTGCTCTGCACCAGCATCGTATACTTGTCCCACGACCTCCCAGGTGACGTGGACCCTGAATTCTCATCACTAGAGAGGTCCAGCAGGGTGGGTGCAAGGAGGAAAATACTTTTCTGAATCTGCTGGATGCAAACTCTGTGATCCCACCAGTGCAGTTTAGGCTGTTGCCCATAGGGCATGGGAACCTGCAATCATTTGGGTTGGAAAAGCCCTCTAAGACCATCAAGTCCAACCACTAACTGGTCTCTAGGTCCGCCACTAAACCATGTCCCTAAGCACCATATCTACAGGTTCTTTGAACACTTCCAGGGACAGTGATTCTACTTCTTTCCTGGGTAGCCTGTGCCAGTGCCTGACAAACCTCTCAGTGAAGGAATTTTTCTTGATATTGAATCTAAAATTTGCCTGGTTACTGTGGCAGGCACATTCTCTGGCCCACACTGTGCTGGGACAGCTTTAATAAGCTTTGATGAGCCCAAAGAAGCCTGGTGGGTCCCATTTCTGAGCTCCTTAAGCTGGGGCATGGACTGGAGCTGGTGCTTACATCCAGTCACACATTTTTGCCCTCCAGGTGAGCTTCAGCATCGAGGCCAAAGTGCGAGGCTGTCCCCAGGAGCAGCAGAAATCTTTCACCATCAAACCTGTGGGCTTCAAGGACAGCCTGACAGTGGTGGTGAACTTCGACTGCGAGTGCTCCTGTGAGAGCCACGCCGAGGCCAACAGCCCGTCCTGCAGCAATGGCAATGGCACGCTGGAGTGTGGTGTGTGCCGCTGCAACCCCGGGCGCCTGGGTTCACACTGCGAGTGCTCAGAGGAGGAGTACAATCCCACACAGCAGGACAACTGCAGCCCCCGTCCAGGCCAGCCCCTGTGCAGCCAGCGTGGCGAGTGCATCTGTGGGCAGTGCGTGTGCCACAGCAGTGACTTTGGGAAGGTGACGGGCAAGTACTGCGAGTGCGATGACTTTTCCTGTGTTCGCTTCAAGGGCCAGATGTGCTCAGGTGAGTGATTGCTTGGCAGGGAGGCAGCTTGGGGCTGTTTAGGCTGCCTGAGATCATGGGCGAGGAGACACCAGTCATTTTGGTACTTGTCCTGTGAGTTGTCCCCACCTCTGGTTTGTTCAGCCGTGGATGTCCCTGGACTAGCCCTGGTCTGAAGTGATGCCAGGGGAATTACTCCCTTTTTGGCCACTGATATCACCTCCTGTGCCTGAGAGCTAGGAGCAGGGATGGGCTAGAAGATTAAAAAGGAGGACTGGTGAGGCTGGTGGGGACCAAATGAAGCAGCTCTGGGGTGCACAGGGCAGGGACTTTGCTTGAACCACAGCTCAAACACCTCAGAAGTACTGCTCTGCAGTAGAAAACCCCAGGGTTGAGGGGGAGGGGTGGGTTTTATCCTCCACCCAGTTCTGCAAGACTTCCTAGTGGCAAAA
This sequence comes from Cettia cetti, assembly GCA_013401135.1. Lineage (NCBI taxonomy): Eukaryota > Metazoa > Chordata > Aves > Passeriformes > Sylviidae > Cettia > Cettia cetti. Next base: position 7,163 of record VZUI01001396.1, read on the forward strand.
GTGTTGGGGAAGTAAATACTCTCTCCTCCCTGGCCTTACAGCATCTCCCCTCCTGAATATTTGTCTCTTTCACATGTTCCCAGACTCCCCCTCTCCAGTCCAGCTGCTTTCAGTACTGGGAAGAGAAGACCAGGTCCTTGGGTTCTCTGGTTCTCCTCCCAGTGAAGAAGCTTCCCTGCAGAACCCCCATGCCAACAGAATTTTTAAATGTCCTGATATGCCAGGGCCTCTTATCCACCTTTCATTTAAGGTTCCGTCCACCCACTTCTTCAGGAAACACTGAAGGTTTGAGTGAATCGCAGTGCTTTGCCCATCTCCTGTATTTAAGGGATTTGAGAGAGGTGACAGTGCCTAGGAATGGGGCATGAAATTGTGGCACATCCTCTCCAGGAGCAGAGCACCCCAAAACTGATTCAAGGGGGGAATGGTAGAGGGGTAGCGTCCCCAATTCCTAACCCCAGCCTCCCTCTGTAAACCCAGGATTGGTAGCTGCTAACAGAGTGCCAAAAAAAGCAATCACTTTCCTGCTGAAATCCCAAAAATCCCCAGGAAAACATCAGTGGCCAAAGCTGATTCCACTCCGCTGGAGTCCAGCCTGGGTGAGGTGAAACCTGGGGGCCAGAAGACACTCAATTTTTGCTCCTTGATGTCTCCAAATTCAGATTTTGGAACTCCACCTGCCCCCCAGGCCAACTTTGTGGCTGCACTGTCTCTGTGCTTCTCAGATTGATCCTTTATCTTAACAGCCTGCTGATAATGGAGGTGGAAAGGTAGGTTTACCCCACCCTGAGTAGTCAGTGTCCTCAAGGAGCCTGTTCCTATTTGAACAAGGGCTGCAGGTCCCCAGGATGGGTGAAGGGCAATGATGAAGAGCTCCCCCTGGCCAGGGTGGACTGTTAATTAACCTGAACTCCCTGATCCATTTGAGCCACTTCTCCCCAGCCTACTCATCTGTTTCCATGTCTTGGCACCCAGCATGACATTATTTTCCTGTTACTCAGCTCTAGTTCCTCATTAATGGGGTTACACATTTACTTCACATGCCAGTGTCTCCGGGGGCATGACCAGGACAGTGCCCAGCCGACCCCCCGCAGTGAGCAGCATTCCCAATCTGTCCTGCTATGCTCAGGGCTTAGGACAGATCAGCGCCTGCAGCTCTGCAGTGTTTCCACCATTTACTGTGTCTAGTCTTTGAGCTGGAATGAAACCACTATCCAAATAGCTCCAGGGTTTGGCAGGATTTGAGCATTCCTGTCTGTCTGTCTGATTAAACCAGTGTTGGTGAGAGTGTGTTGGGCTTTTCCCAGCAGTCAGCTTTCCCTTTCTGGTCAAAGCCTCCCAAGCAGTGAGACTTGGGGGCTTTGACCAGATGTCCTGACTCAATCCAAAATTCAAAGCCACAGCCAGAACTTGACTTGTTCAGAGACAGGTCTGATGGAACATCTCCAATTGCTGCTGCTGGAGCTGTGGCAGCTCAGCCTGAAATGTGGGAGTTTGTTCTTGCTTGGGATAAGAGGAGCGCTGGGCACATGGTAAGGGTCTGGGTTTGTTGCAAGCTGCTCTGTGTCCCACCTCAAGGACAGTGCAAAGGAGTTGTCCTAGGTGGCTGGTCTTCCTTGCCATGCCCACAGAGGGTGAGCTGCCACTCTGGGTCACAGGCATCCATATGGAGAGCTGCTAACAGGCTCTGTGGAGACACTTAGAGTTCTGATGCTTTTTGGTTGTCCCCAGGCCACGGGCAGTGCAACTGTGGGGACTGTCTGTGCAACTCAGACTGGACAGGTGACTACTGCAACTGCACCACACGCACTGACACCTGCATGTCCAGCAATGGGCTGGTGTGCAGTGGCCATGGCTCCTGCGTGTGTGGCCGCTGCGAATGCACCCAGCCCGGGTCCTACGGAGACACCTGTGAGAAGTGCCCCACCTGCCCGGATGCCTGCACCATCAAAAAGTGAGAGATACCAGAGGGCTGGGACAGGTCTTACCACATTGTGGGCTTGCAGAGAGCTGGGATAGGTCATACTCCACTGGGGAGCTGGCAGAGAGCTGGGAAGGGTCATATCCCATCGTGGAACTGGCAGCATTGGTGGCAGAAATGCCTCACTATCTGCAACCCAGTAGGGTTGAGACTGCTGATTTCCACAACCTGAGACTGAAAGGTGTGACAGTTCCCTGAGAAGAGAATGGAAAAGCTCAAGGTACCTCCCTCCTCTTCCACAGGGATTGCGTGGAATGCAAGAAGTTTGAGCGGGGAAAGCTAGTGGAGCAGCAGTCCTGCAGCCGCATGTGTCGTGATGAGATCGAGACAGTGCAGGAACTGAGTAAGAGGAAACCCAACCTCTGCCCTAATATGTGGAAATCCAGAGGGTTGTGTATGCCACACGCTTTCCCTCTCTCTGTGCACCTCTTGGCATGGGGGTTCTCAGCCTCTCCCTCTGGCAGGTGACAGGGGCAAGGATGCTGTGAACTGCACCTATAAGGACGAGAATGACTGTGTGATGAGGTTCCAGTACTATGAGGATTCCAGTGGCAAGTCCATCCTCTACGTCATTGAGGAGCCTGGTAAGACCCAGCTGCCACGCTTCGGCTGGAGACTGTAGAATATGCTGTGCTGGGTTTCTGTGTGGAACCAGGGTCGGGTCGGGGGTGGGGGTGGTCTTGTGTGCCATTTGTACCTCCCACTCCAGTCAGGCACCACGGCTGGGGGCTGAGAAGGATTAAAGACCTTCTTTGTTCCCTGCTCAGTGCCACTGGGGCTGTGAATTCCTGCCTCTTAGGCATCACATTTCCTAAGTTATTTCATCTCATCGAGACCAAGGATGGGTGTTCAACCTTCCCACCATCCTGATCCTGTGACTTTGTGGGGGTGATTTTTCTTGGGAAGCAGATAAGAAGAGGCTCCCATTAGCAGCCTCGGGGTCTCCATTGACCTCAGCTGAGCCTGGGGCTGTGTGGCTGCAGATCTTTCAGAAGCAGGGCCATGAGGGTAGCCACCAGCTCTCACTGCAGCTGTCTGCCATGGGCAGGGTACAGCCCACACTCCCCAGCCCCTCAGCCAGATGGGAGAGGAGAGGCAGGGAGGGCTGGGGTGGCCTCATGGCCCTGGGTGGTGTGCAGGGGGAGCGGGAGCTGCAGAGGCTCACACTGGATCTTGCTGCCCCCATCTGCCAACTCAGTGTCGACACACGGCCACAGGCCGGAGTGGCGTGTCAGTGGGCTGGTGGTTTAGGGCAAACTTCCACAAGCACAAGAATCTGGTCTCCGATGTCATCCCCCACTGTGGGTGGGATCTGTGATGCTCCTGATTTGGCTCCAGGCTTGGGTGCAGACCCCCACCCTGTCTGTAGATAGGTGCTCAAGTATTTTGGCACAGGCGCCCCCTGGACGGGATCCTCCTTCACAGAGCCTGCTGTGCTCAGGTGGAGGCCCCTGCTTGCTGGCAGAGGAGAATGATGCCCTACTGAGACCAAAGGAGTTCTGTGTACCCATGGCCAGGTAGCCCCAGAGCTGCTTTAAGGTGTCCTGGGGGTGCTGAATCCCCCTCAACCCTGCCCTTCTCTCTGCTCCAGACTGTCCAAAGGGGCCAGATGTCCTGGTGGTCCTGCTCTCAGTGACAGGTGCCATCCTGCTCATTGGCCTCGCTGCCCTGCTCATCTGGAAGCTCCTCATCACCATCCATGATCGCCGTGAGTTCGCCCATTTTGAGGAGGAGAAGGCCAGGGCCAAGTGGGACACGGTGAGGGGCAGTGGATTGGGTGTGCTGGGCAGGAGCCCCAAAACCCCACAGCTCCTGGTTTGAGGGATCCAGATCCCAGTGCTCCTGGCATGAGAGCCCAGCTTCTGTCTGTGGTCCCATGACATGGTCCTTAAGGACCAGCTTCTCCCATTACTCTCTAAAGCTTGGGACAGTGTCCTGGGCAGGACTCAAGGTGACTGCCAGCTGGGACACCCCTTCCCTGAGCCTGCTGTGGTCCCAGGGGCTGTGCACAGGTGATAGAAGATGTCCTAGATGATTTTCCCACCTCCACTATATCCAAAGTACTTGTCAGCAGCATGACAGCTTTACAGCTCACATCAGTGTTTCCATCCCATGAGATAGGCAGAAGGTCCCTCCTGCCACGGGATGCTGGAAAGCACTGAGGAACCCAGAACAAAAGAGAGGGGACTGGGACAGCACTGGTACCTCTCCCCCACCTCTCCTCCATCTCCTAACCCCCCACAAAGTGAAGGGATGGGATGGGAGGCTCTTCTAAGAGGTCCCTCTCCTCCTGAGCTCCTGCTGCTTTTCCTTTCCTCCACAACAGCTTTTCACTACTCTCCCCCATGAAACCTTATGGGGAGCCATTAAATTGCTCATCCAAAGCCTTGGGTGGAGACAGGGATCCACCACTCCATGCTAAGACAGTGACTCAGTTACTCCAGTTGTTAAGTGGAACAAATGCTGATGCCAAGCGCAAAGTGATGATGCTCTTTTTCATCCTCGTTCTTCCTCAGACCCATAACCCTTTATATAAAGAGGCCACATCTACCTTCACCAACATCACATACCGTGGGAACATGTAAGGATGCTACATCCAGCACTGGCCGTGGGATCAGCTGAGGATCTGTGGGATCTCCTGGAACCTAGTTTACAGAAGAACTTGTTTGTGTCTGCCTGTGTGAATGACTGCATGTAATTTAATAAGTCCCTGACTGCCTCCAACCCCTGTTGTCTGTCACGCCACTGTAACTGCAGGGATGTGCTTTCCATGGCAAACCTCAGTCCTTACCTCAGCAGGTCACTTGCAGAGCCAGCAGCCCCTCCATACACTGAACACACAGAAATGGGATGATTTCTGTCAGTCTGTGAACTCCTTGGTGCTCACTGGGCCAGGGGCATTTCAGGAGCAGCTGCTTGAACCACATGCTGAGTTGTGCTCTCCTCCACAGCCTGTGCTGGTGAAGCTCTCCCCACTTGGAGTCCCCTTCTGCACTGGCCTCAGTCCCTCTGGGCACAGGGACCTTCTCTTTCAGGACAGGGCAACTGCCAGCAGGCAGGAGCCATCACTGGCTTTGGGGGTTCAGGACACTGCTCGAACAACCCAGCAGCTCCTTTCTTCTTGCAGCCATGTTACTGGTGCTGCTGTGACCCAGGGTGGTAAAAAGCTGTGCCCCACATAACAGTGCCCTCCCTCACTCCATCCAGTGCATTCAGTCTATACCACCTGCCAACTCCGTGTAGTATCAGCTGTGCTGGTACCAGCTGCAGCCTGGCTCTGCCTCTGGGATGGTGCTGAGCTCCTTCTGTCCACCTCCACTGTCTCCATGCCACAGCACACATGGACGTGCAAGCACCTGCTTCAGGAGGGTCATGACACCTGATATCCCTTGAGTCTGGCCACCTCTCCTCTGCCCTTTCTGTGTTTTCGGACTGTGTAACTGCACCACCCCTGGACTTCTGTGTGGCTCAGGGTTCCAGAAGAGCAGGCAGGGCTCTGGCTGTGTCCTGCTGCCTGAAGCTGTATGTCACCCATGGAGGAAAACAAAGAGCTGTCCCAGGGGCAGTGCTGGGCTATAACAGTACTGTTGCCTGGTCCCTGCCCTGCCAGAGCACAATGGCTCAATTCTCCTCAATTGCCCCAAAAAGCAACAGTGACCTTGTTCCTGGCTTGGGGTTGGCCCCAGCGGCCCCACCAGCGCATTGACTGAGCTGGCAGTGGCCCTGTGTCCCTGTTCCCTGGCTGGCCTGTCCCAGCAGTGTGGGAGCAGGGGCAGAGGTTGGTGCTGGGTGGGATCTGGGGCTAAGCCCTGGAGGGGGACCAGGGATGGATGGGCAGCACCAGAGTGTCAGTGACTCACATCACCAAAAAAAAAAAAAAAAAATTAAAAAAATTAAAACCCAAAATACTCAGACTACTGCTATCAGTGTTGTCCCCAGCCTGTGCCCAAGTTTCTGCCCAAGTTTCTGCCCTGAGAGCAGCCCCTGACACCCCAGCACAACAAGGGGAGCTGGTTTGAGATGAGATGGGTTGAGGGAAGGCAGAACCAGGGCAAGCAGGGCTGTGGGCCCCCAATGGGGGCCTCTGCTCTGCTACTGGTTCCCTCCTCAGGGTCAATGACAAGTTGGAGGGGCACAGTGTGTGCCAAAGCCCACTGCAGCCCATGGTACTGGTAGCATCTCACTCCCTTGTAAGTGGAGTGAACCCCATCCTGTTTGCTTAGGTCTCTTACACCCCAAAAACACTCTGGGGTACCAGGTGCTCCCCATCCACACTGAATGCACCTATACAAGGTGCATTGAGACACTTTGGACAGTGTTCAGTGTCCCCAGCTGTGCCAGGCAGGGCTCAGTGGGTGATTCCACCACCCAGGTGAGATCTGGGCTTGGGCTGAGGTGGGCCCAGCTGGGTTTGGCCACAGGAGGAGCATTTTGTCTGCCAGTGGGCTGAGGGAAAGGCAGAGGCAAAGGCAGATCCTGGTTGCAACATGAAGAAGCAGGATGAGCCCCCCTCCAGGCTACCTGGGGCTGCTTTCACTGGAGAAACCACAATTCCACATATGCCATTCAGGCAGGAGACTTCCATTTCCCATGGAGCTGTGGGATGAGGCAAGACCCCAGTTTATCCCAGTTCACTGCCGCTTGATGCCAGGGGGCATGGCTATTTGCAGGATCAAGCCCATGGCCACAAGGAGCAGTTGCTGGGAGTCTGGAGGGGCTTTTCCCCTCCAAAATCAGGGCAGTGTCGCTGTGCCTGCTGGAGCAGAGGAGAGGGAGCAGACAGAGGCCCCTCCTGGGGCAGGCGTGGAGCTCATGGTTGCTCTCAGCTTCCTGGGAGAAGCCGTTCGGGAGTGGTAGTAGTTTCAACCCTGCGGAACGTGCCAATTCCGGGGTGCATGGAGGCTGTTGCAGCCCGGCACCACTAGATGGTGGTGTCTCTATGTGCTTGGCCCAAGCTTTCCACCTTCTGGGCCGCTCAGTGAAGCGGCATCTCCCACATTGGACAAGGACATTTGCCCCACGGAGGTTTACAGGGAGTGGGGACACCCTGAAACCCATCCCACTTACACAGCTCCTACAGCAACACTTAGGGCCGGGATTCTTTTTACTGCTACTTTAATTCCTGGAAGCGCTGAAGTGCTCTCTTTCCTTGGACCCCATCAACTCCTGTTGTAAACTGTTTTCTGTTAATAAACCCCCCAAATAAGCAAAGCACTTCTAATGCAGCCAGAAGATAGCAAAAGGTGTGTTTTGTCTAATTCACAACCCAGAATGAGGTTTTCTAGGTCTCTGGGGAATTTTCTGAAATGAAACACATATCCCCATTCATTCTAGGGCAGCAGGTCAATGTTGGAGTGCTGAAGTCCCAGCATTCTCAATGGAAATCCACTTTGCAGAACAGAATCTCCAGGAGGTACTGAAAGACATGGCTGTGGATTGTGAGTACACTGGCACTTCGGAATAGTTTGGGATCTAGAGCATCTGCTGGGCAGAAAACCTAAGATTTGGAAAAGAAGAGAAGAAAGAGCTGGAATTAAAAACAAAAAGCCAAAATGCTGCATTTCCCTCGGCACAAAATCAAAGGATTCAGGTTGTTGTATTTTGGGCTCCCCTTCCTCAAACATATTTGCTGAGAGAATTGGAATTGTTCAGCTTGGAGAAACAAAGCTTCAGATTGTCCTAATCGAGGCCTTGCAGTACCTGAAGGATCTAACAGGAAAGATGGAGAGAGACTCTTTTACAAGGACATGGAGTCACAGGACAAGAGGGAATGGCTTCCCACTGTCAGAGGGCAGGGTTAGATGTGATATTGAGAAGAAATTGTTTCCTGTAAAGGTGGGGTGGCCCTGGCACAGGGTACCCACAGAAACTGTGGCTGCCCCATCCCTGGAAGGGTTCAAGGCCGGGTTGGGCAGGTCTTGGAGCAACCTGGTCTAGTGGAAGATGTCCCTGCCCATGGCAGGGGGTGGAATGAGATGGTTTTTAAGATCCCTTCCAACCCCAATCATTCCGTGACTATGGTATCTCCCTGCTAACTAACTCCACCTTCCCCCATAGCCCTGGAGATATGGTTGACGTCCACAATGTAGATTCCAGCTATCCTCTTAGCCAGCAATGAGCTCCAGGAAGCTCAGGACACACCACAAGAGGGGACTGGCCTTCCTCTCCTTGCTCTCTGCTTCTACCTGGCCTGTCCTTCAGCAGCCCAGCGACAGGAGCAGAGGGAGGCTGCTGGGTCTCTGCAACTCTCTTTGGGTCACTCTGGTATGGGACAGGCCATGCACTCAGCATAGATTAAATTCTCTCTATTTCTGCACTCCCCTTAATCTTGGGTTGAATCTTTGCTTTGCATTATATGGCAGAGAGGTACAGTGTGAACTCAGTGTGTCTCAGCAGTGCCAGTCCTCAGTGGGACACAGGAGAAGGGTCTGTGCCTGTGCACTTGGGGAAGCACTGAAGGAGGTGATGGGTAATGAGTGGCCATGGAAAGGTAATTTAATCTACCTTGGCCTCAGCATCCAACCCTGCTGGGAGAGATGGAGTTTCAGTGCATTATTATGGCTACATTTCTTCAGATCCTGAGATGGAAGGAGTGGGTGAAAGGCAAAGGAGTCACTATTATTATTATTAATAACCTTGTTTTGGCAAGTTTCTCTGTACTGACTACAAGCAGGCAGGGGAGTTTTCCAGCACTTTCTTGTTACAGAGGGCACAGCCATTGTGGATAATCTGGGCTTTGACCTGGTCATAGAGGAGATTCACTTCACCCCAGAGCCATGGGAGGTGTGAAGTCTGGATTCTGTGGATGGAGTCTCTTCAGCCACCCTTTTGCCATCACTCCCAAAACCTGAAATCTCCCTGGAGAGCTTGTACCGGCTGCTGGCAACACTCCCTGCTCCACTCAAACATTGCCTGGGTGCTTCCCTAGGGCACAAAGTGACGCTAACCAGGACCTCAACTCCATCCTGGGCTCCACAGCCAGCAAGGTTCACCTGGCCAGCAAGGAAAGCTGGAAGCCTTAGAACAGAGAAAGGTAAGGATATTATCTAAGGTCTTTTTCCTTGGAGGAAACCTATAAATCTTTGGAAACCAACAGATTCGTTAAAAGCCTCCTGCATGCCTATACTGGTGTTTGTCAGATGATAAGAATGCGATGTTAACATGAGGCAATTGATTCCCTTAAAATATTGCAGTGGTTCCCACCCACATGGGATAAACATGGAAGCAAGTCTCTGGCAGTGAGGGGCTGATGGCTCCTCCAGCAGTAAAATCATCCTCTGTCTCAGCAGAGTCTAGTACCTTATTTTTGTACCTCTAGGTGCCACAGAGTTATCATGCTATGATGGGGATTTCGGCCCCTGGATTTAGTCCAGATTCTCACTTTTTCACTTTTTCCAGTTTGTTTCAGATGTTCCTGGCTACAAGAACAGAGGCCAAGCTCTTTTCTTACCAGATGGGACACAGAAAGAGTCAACTTTACCTTCTCTGGCTAATGATAAAATTCAGGGAATTGTCCTCCCTGCCAGAGACCTAACCAGTACTGTGAAAAATGGAGATGGATCCCCATGGTATAACTTGTCCAGATCTTCTCAAGGCTGCTGGGATCTCTGCTCCCTTTGAGCTCTGTGAAAGCAGGACAAGACTCAGTCACAGTTTTGACCACTCCTTTTCAGCCCGTAGGAAACATTACTCAGGCAGTTTCAATTACCAGAGGAATCCTCTACCTCAAAGTATTTGGGAAATGGGTGGAGTTGGCAACTCTGCCCCTGGAGAATTGTTTCAGATTATCAGGTGAGTTGCCTCTGTGGGATAGAGAGGGAAGTGCTCCTCTCTACTGGGGTATTTGTGCCTTATATAACAACATACTCAAAACACAGGGGCACCAAGATGAGATTTCCAGAAGAGCTTTATATCTAGTTGCACATCCAGAAGCATCTGGACAGCTGCCATCTGCTCTGCGAAGGCACTGCTGGAAGTGCCACCACGAGCATGTCACACCCCTGTGCAGTTTAAACCCCCAGGTAGCAGGATCCTCCAAAGCTGTGGGTGCAGCGGCTGGTGCTGAGTGGGGCTGGGATGTTTCACAAGCCAATGTCGCCCTCTTTCATCCTCTGGTTACCACCCACAGGAGCTCAGGGACCACACCAGCCAGTGTGGATGGATGGAGACTCCCCCAAGTGTTGCAGAAAGAAGCCCCACAAAATTTGGAAAGAGACGGGTCACCCTGTGCCTCCCTTTGCACACTGTGAACAAAATTACACAATCCCAGAATGGTTTGTAAGGGACATTAAAGACCATCCAGGCCCACCCCTGCCATGAGCCAAGGCACCTTCACTAGACCAGGTTGCTCCAAGCCTTATCCAGCCTGGCCTTGGACACTTCCAGGGATCCAAGGGCAGACACAGCTTCTCTGGGCACCCTGCGCCAGGGCCTCTCCACCCTCACAGGCAAGAATTTCTTACAATATCCCATCTAACCCTGCCCCCTGTCAGTGTGACACCATTCCCCCTTGTCCTGTCACTCCAGGCCCTTGTTAATAGTCTTTCTCCCTCAGGTTCCTTCAGGTACTGGAAAGGGCCTCAGAGCTTCTTATCTACAGGCTGAACAATCCCAATTCTCTCAGCCTTTCCTTGTACAAGAGGTGTTCTATCCTTTGAATCATCCTGGTGGCCTCCTCAACTCCCCTCTTTCCTCCATCTTCCCTCCCTCTTCTCAGAAAGCCAAATAAATAAATGTCTAAAGGGGTGCTGAGAAGATGGTGCTGGACTCTGTTCAGTGGTGCTCAGCAATAAGACAAGAGGCAACAGCCACAGCCCAGGAAGTTCCATCTGAACATGAGGAAGAACTTCTTCATTGTGCGGTGACCAAGTACTGGAACACATTACCCAGAGGTGTCATTGAGGTTTCATTGCTGGAGATACTCCAGAACTGTCTGGAGATGGTCCTGGACAAACCGTTCAAATCTTTTGAATTTCAACCCATTACACCTCGTAAGAGGACAAGGGGGAATGGGTTCAATTTGAAAGTGTTAAATGGGATACTGGGAAGAAATTCCTCCCTGTGAGGGTGAGGAGGCCCTGGCAAAGGTTGCCCGAAACAGCTGTAGCTCCCCCTGGATCCCTGGAAGTGTCCAAGGCCAGGCTGGACAGGGCTTGGAACCACCTGGGCTAGTGGAAGGTGTCCCTGCTCATGGCAGGGGGTGGAACAGGATGGGCTTTAAAGTCCCTCCCCGCCCAAACCATTCTGGGATTCTGTGCCACGTACTCGGGAATGACCCTATTGGAGCAGGAAGGCTGAACCAGACGAACCTCTGGGGTCCCTTCGAGCCTGTCCCACTCCGGGACTCCCTGAAATGCGGGACAAACTCCAGAAAAGGCCTTCTCGAGACCCCTTCCCGACATTTTCCCGCGGCACCGCCTCACCTGATCACCTGTCCCACGTGACCGCCGCCCGCAGTCTTCCTTTGGGTCGTACGACGCGGTGCCGCTTCCGCTTCCGGCGCTGGCTGGCCTGTCATGGCGGCGCGCAGCGAGGCGCGGGAGCGGCGGCCTTTCGGGAGGCGGCTCCTCACCGACCCCGCCCGGCTTTTCCAGCACAATGCCTGGTGGGTAAGGGCTGCCGCCACTGCCCGCTCCAGATCTCCGTGAGCCGTCCGGGGATGTTGCTGCCCTGTGGTGCCGCCCCGCGCCCGGCGGTGGGATGGGGGTGGCCGGGGTGGGCTCGCCGTCGCCTCTCAAATTAGCCGTGTCTGTGGCCAAGCGCTGTGTAATGGGCCAGCCCCAACCTGCCCGCTCCCCCTCACGGGCCCCTGACCGAGGTGACCACCCTCCTCTCCGGACGTGCTTCGAGAGACACCAGCGGGGGGCGGAGTGGGCTAAGGGGGCCGTGGGTGTAGGGCTCGCGGCCGGACAGCGACTACACGCCGGGCGGGGACCGGCATCCCCCGGCAAGGCACTGCCCTATGCGGCTGGTGTTCGGGAACGCTGGTCCCTGAGCGCTCGGGACTGATCCCCAGGCGGTCCTGAGCCTTTGGGTATGAGCCCCAGGCGGTCCTGAGCACTTGGGACTGCTCCCTGCGGGGTTCTGAGCCTTGGGGACTGATCCTTTGGGATCTCCTGAATCTTTGGGATTGATCTCCAGGGTGTCTGAGCCTTCGAGACCGATCGACAGGGAGTTCTGTGCCATTTTCAACCACTCCTGAAGCAGTAGCATTCCTCAGGCTCCTGTGGTTGTAGCAGTTGTTTTATTGCTGTGGTTAATAAAGGTAAATTACTTGCTGTCAGAAATCCCTAACCTGTCATTTCTTCTGGGAGGTTGTGCCAGGTGTGTGCTTGGAACAGGAGCTCTTTATTTGGATACAGAAGTTGTTTTAAGTCGGTTAAACATCCAAATTCTCTGTTTTGCTGGGAACTGAAGGTATTTTGCATTTTTGGGGTAAATAGAACCACTTTTGGTCTCTGGCTGCTATGACTTGTTAAGCCTTGTTAAGAACAAGGTGTGCTTAATTTGTAATTAAGTAATATTTATATGTGTCAGCCTGTCATTCCTTCTGGGACTGTTCTATACAAGTTATGTTACAAAATCATATCCTTAGTTTTCCTTTGGAAATTCTTAGTAATCTGGTTTTTTTCACAGGCTTAACATTTAAGCCTTTGTTTTATTAGTTAAAATCAAAAGACTAATTCCTTCTGAAACACGAACTGCTTTTTGGGCCTTGTATTCTGCATTTCTTTTACTTGTTTTAATGAAGAAAGGCCAGGTGAATCACTTTAATGACTGCATAGCTGTGTATATACATTGAAATTGTTAATAACTTTAGTGCTGTAAAGCCTCCTGCATATTTTTCTCATAATTTGATTTAATTTAACAGTTACGTTCCAAATAACCCAACTGCCTTTTTTAACTTGAGAAAGACTATGTAGTTTTGTGCTGAGTGCCCTCATGGTTTTAGCAAGGATCTATTCTCTTTAAATTTGACTGAGCATCCAAAATGGGACAGATTTAGGATCCCTTCTGTTTGCAATTCCATGAGTTCCTTCAGGAGAAGGACCTGTATGTGCTGACTAGACTGTTGTGCTGGTGCTGGGCTGGAATTGGGGTCACACCAGCACCCCGGTCCATTTGGAGGGCTCTCCAAACATTTCTCTTTCCCTTTGTCTTTGTCCTACCATGCTTACCTCTAGTTCATCTTATTTTTCACAACAGGGATAATGTGGAATGGTCAGAAGAGCAGGAAGCCAATGCCAAGAGTAAAGTTCAAGAGAACAGCTCACAACTATTGCCACAAGATAAACAAGGTACTTTTGGAGAGTGTGCTCATGTGAGTCTCGGCTTTGTGCCAGGAATGGAACAGTCTGGCTTGAGCCACATCAGAACATCATCAGTTCCTCCCTTCCCATTCTCCCAGTCACTCAGAAGACATTAACACTTGTTTGATAATTGGAAATTGAGGAGGAGGAACCTATCTGTTCTTAATTTACCTCTCTGTGACTCTTCCACCTTCACTAGAGACTCCTCCTGGTTGGGAGGAGTCAGATTGGGTTGAGCCTCTTTGTGTGTATGTTAAATACCTGTGTTTGTTGCCAGCAAACCTCTGAGTTGTTGCCTCTGCTTATTTCTGCTCTTTAAATCTTAACTGCTAGTAGCCAGTCTTTTTGCTGGCTTGCTGTGGAGTGAGTCCTGAGCTGATTTTCTCTTTAAAGGGTCTGATAAAGTAGTGTCCATATCTGTACCTACAGAGTGAACAAACTGCGTGAGAACAATTTCATCAGAGAGAGATTTTTTTTTTATCTTGATTGTCCTCAGATAGACAGCAAAGGGATCCCCAAATTTTTATTTGATTTGATTTAAAGAATACTTTCAATCCAAAATTCAGAGCTTACTTATCTCTGAAACAAGCTTAAGGTGTTCATCTCTGTGGTTAAGTCATAGTTGAAGTCATTCTGAGATGGTTAATAATGCATTTCGTCCACACCTGGTAGAGATCATCCAGTCCCTCAAATGATGGTGAAATGGTTCTTTGGTGTGGTAAGAAACCTGTCTGATCGTGATCTTGTTATACTCTGCTGAGCTCTAGGGTGGATCTGTTCCTTTTGTTCAAATTAAATCAAGTGTGTCACCCGTAAGACGATACACCCGTGAGCGCTACTGGAACTATTGAGACACTTCCAGTTGTGTTCACAATAGCAAATTAAATTACACCAAAGAGTAACCCTCCTAATTTCTTGGACCCTTAGAAGTATCCAGCAGATTTCCATTGTTGCGTTGAGTTCACTTAAAAATCTGTTTAGCATTAAAGGGTGCTGTCTGTCATGCTTTGAGAATCTATATGCAAGTAGGAAATTGTGGAGCAATTTGCTGTTGGAGAAGTTTGTCAGAGCTCCATGATATATTACCCAGACTGAACAATGGAGGCCAGTTACATGTTGATGGTTGCTATTCACTGGGAAGCATGTGGAGACAATGGGATGTCTGGAAAGTAGGGAAAGCAGCCCAAGCAAATGTGCCTGAAGGGTCTGGTAGTTTGAGAATCAGGAGTTGGGAAGAGGAGAACAAAGACAGAGTATTGGTCATTATGGCTGTATTATTCTGTGGACTTCTTGGGGATGTCAGGATTTGTTCTGAAGAAGGAGGGAAGCTCTCTGAGTATGTGGAAGATGTGTCTTCTGGCTGGGAAAAGAAAGAATCAAAGTTTCTTGGTTTCCTTTTGATACTCCATAGTTACCCCTTTTGCTATTCAGGAGGTCCCTGATTCTCTTCTGGTCTTTGTGAACAGTTACTTTTGTTTGCTTTTCTTTTTCAGAGTGAAGGGGTGAGTCTGGGCTTGGCTTTGGGGGGTGTGTTTTTAAAGGTGAGCAGAAAGTCAGGAGTCCTTATCAGGAAAGTCTCTGGAGGAACCTGGCTTGCACACTGATGGCACTGTGAGCTAATACCCCAAAAGGGCCTGAAACAAATATGATGTGAACTTTTCTGGCCGGAAGTCTTACTGAAAAATTAACATGGTCATATTTTCACTTAAATATGTTTTTTCTATAATCTTTGTCAGCTGGCCATTGCATTTTTGTATTGTTACTGATCCTTTATTCAGGCCTTTGAAAACACCAGGCTCCAACATAAATGATCTTTAATAAAGCTTTCTCACATGTGGTTTGGAGTATAACAGCTCTTTAATAGCATCCAACAGAATTTTACAGCAATGTAGCAAAGGAAGAGCACAATATCTTGTTCACCAGTGTAATGTGGCAAAAATGTGGGCAATCCAAAATGGAATGTTGTCCCAGCATCTCAGGTAAGCATTACACTGTAGTCAGCTGTCATGGAATTGTTGAAGATGAGCAGGAATCAGGATTTGTATTTTTGTTAGGTGAAGAAGCATTTGAGCCCCAGAAGCCCTGCATATTCCTAGTACATGGGAGAAAGATAGTTCAGGACAGAGTGTGTCAGGGTTTGGATCAATAGCACTTTGTCCAGCATTAGCTGTCATTGACTTCTTCCATGCAAATAGTGAACTGACCTGTCCCTGCTCACTGTGACCTGCAGTAAGATCATGGCACAAACTTACTGCTTGTGTCTAGTATCAGACATTAAAGTTTCCTTCAGCTTGGGGTTTAAGAACCAGGCTTCTTACAAGGAGAAAATCCTTGTAGTTGAGGTAAAGAGATTATTTTTATATATAGCTCTTTGTGCTGCAGGGAGAGATCCTACTAAAAATAGACATATGACTGATTTAGTGCTACTTTGTTAAAGCCATTTTTGTCTATGTTTGGCTGAGGCTACGTATTTTTCCAGGTGTTCTAGGTTCACTTTACTGTCTCACTTTGGAACTGTTTTATGTTCTTTGGGAAGACTAATTAACAGCAGTTCAGCTAATAATGCCCTCTAATAATTTTTATTCAGTAATGCACTTGTTGCTGCAGAAAGATGGTTGAGGAATTACTTGTTATTGGAATGCAATCGGGATTTCTGGCCGTGGATGTTAATGTCTCTAGGTGATTCCAAGCATAGGATGCTATAATTAGGTGTTAATTCCCAGGACAGAGAACTCATCACATTGATGAAGTCATAGAAAATCACTTGCATTTGTAGCTTCCCATGGAAGAAATAATTCCCCTAGACTATACTTGATCTGAAATCTGTGAAAGTGTGGGGAAATAAGTTTGCAGGTGACTCAAATTTTGCTTGATCATGGCTTTGTGGGAGTTATTCCAGCTCCCTATAATACTCATCTTGCTCCTTGATTGACCCATTTGATGTGAAAGTGCTGCTGCTCAAATTAATTCTGTTCATTTTGAGCCTGTTCACCTTAGCTCTCCATTGGCACTTTAATGCAGTGGTCACTGTTGACTGCCCTCTTTTTTTTTAGTTCAAAAATGTGTGATGCTCTGACATGCACAGAACTATGGAAAGCAAAGTTATCTGGACTGGACTGCAGCAAAATATGGAAAACATGCTGTCCTGTTACCTGGAGGATTGTACAAATTCTAACTGAGCTTCCTGCCAGGCCGGGAGTATTGACTAATTTTTCTGTTTCTCCACCTGAAATTAGAAGCAGTGTGTTAAACAGGAGCTTTCATCATCAGGCAACTCTCACAAAATTCCTTAGGAGTTGTGCTCGACACTTAATGTCGAGGCTCCAGATTGGTTGTTCCCATGAACTGAAAAAGTTAGTGTTGGAGATGGAAATAAAACTCAGATAGCTTCATTCCAGTCTCCTTCAAAAAGACTTTTTCTGTTGCTAGCTTCCTTTGAATCCTACCAGGAGACAGAGTCTTCTTTTCTCTCTTTTCCCTTTTTTAATTCCTAACGAAGTGACTGTAAGGACATAGGCTGAGTGTTTGTGGGATTGCAAATTTAAACAAAGGTGTTTTTCAGTCAATAATCTCACTTATTACAGCAGATTGGTATGTAGATATCTGCAATGATCCCTCACTCTCTGAACTGATTAAACCCTGAGACCTTCTGATTTGATGCCTGGTGATGTTTTTGCTTGTGTTTACAGAGGAATATGAGGTGAATGCAAAGAAATACTGGGATGACTTCTATAAAATCCATGAAAATGGCTTCTTCAAGGACAGGCACTGGCTGTTCACTGAATTTCCTGAGCTGGCATCTAACAGGAACTCAAGCCAAAATGAAGATTCTGTGCATGTATTTAGTAACACAGAAGAACCCAACAATAAAGGCCTGGGAAGCTGTGAAAATGGCCATTGCTCATTGGAAACCAGAACAGAGAGTCAGTTGAACCTGATAAAAAGCCCACCTGTGGGCCACACAGAGGAATTGGCTGCACAGAAAGACAATGCGCTGAGTCAGATTGATGGGGATTACCCAGGATCAGCTGCATCTTGCCGTATATTAGAGGTAAGAGATGTAAATCAAAGTCACACATGCAAGCCTCCCTTGTGTCAGTATGACTGGGACCTAAAAATGTGTATCACTGCCCAAAGCAAAGGAGCGGATGATTGCCTTCAGTCAGTAAAATGCAAAAATCAAGAGGATAGTCTAGAACTGAACTTACCTGTTGGGATTCTTTTGGTTCAGACGCTGAATTGGCAGAGCACAAGGACCATAAGAAGTTCACAAGTTTAAAAGCTTGCTGTTGCTTATTGCTATCAGATGTTCAAACGAGCATTTAAAAGTCATCTTCTGAAGAAGTTGATTCTTCTACTCTGTGTAAAACTTTACCTTGTCATTTATCTTTTGCATGTTTGTGCTGACTCCTGTTTGCCTTGAGAGGTGTGAAACAAAGCAATGAAGCCAAGAATGTAAAGATGCTCTTGGGTTTATTCCTCAGGGTGCTTGTGATACCAGGAAATCCCAGACTGATACAGGCTTTATCCCAGAGAAGTTTGTGGCAATTATAAATATTGGACTGCAGAAAGCTGGTTATGATGTTTTGCTCTGCCGCCTCTAGTTGTTCACTGTAGATATTACTGGATTTGTTTAATACTTACTATTGTACAAAAATCGTGCCCTTCCAGGGAGCAGTAGTATGAACCGTCCTTCTGATTTTTGAATTTAATCTGACACTTTTAAGATTTCCTCAGACTTCAGTATTCTCAATGTGCCTTTCCTATCTCACCTGAGCAGTTTAACTGACATCTGTTACTGCAAATCCACTGTTGCATTTTCTGCTCAGTCTGTTTCAATTTTACTTATTCTTTAAACATTCAGAGGCGGATTCCCCAAACCCAGTTGTGTGTGCCATCATCTCTTCAAATGGGAACAAGTAGAAGGAGTAAATAGAGTAAAGCAAACTTTACTTCTCTGTTTCTCTGATTTTCTATGGAAGTAAATGTAACTCATCCATGGCCTTTGCCAGTACTTCAGTGACTCATACTAGTTGTTATGCTTGGGTTTCCAGCAAAAACAGCTTTCAAAAGAGTAACAATATATAGCTTGTTATTAAGATTTCGACAAGAACTTGCTTAGTGATTTTCCACGTGTAATTCTGTTCCTCAGACCTTAGCATGTTTGGATCTTGCAGGGACACTTAAGAATGGTTGCTGCCATGCTCAGCATTACTCATGAGTTGTTCTTCATTCCATGACTGTAGACAGATGATTGAAAATTATCTGCATGATGTGCTGAAGGAATTATTTTCACTGTATACATCTGCTCTGTTTATGCAGGTTGGCTGTGGGGCTGGGAATACAGTCTTCCCAATTTTACAAACCAACAAGTAAGTAGTGACAAGACAAGAGAAAATGGCTTCCCACTGCCAGAGGGCAGGGATAAATGGGATATTGGGAAGAAATTGTTCCCTGTGAGAGTGGCGAGGCCCTGCCATGGGTTGCAAAAAACTGTGGCTGCCCCTTTTCTGGAAGTGTCTAAGGCCAGATGGGACAAGGCTTGGAGCACCTTGGTCTCCAAGGTGGAAGGTGTCCCTGCCCGTGGCAGGCGTGGGACTGAATGATCTTAAATGTTCCTCCACCCTAAACCATTCTGGGATTCTGTGAAGTAATTCACAGTAGGCTTTTATCTGCATGAGATACCGGTCTCTGAGAAACAGTTGGAAAAATGTTCCATGTTCCTGGTTTAGACAATTTCAGACAAAAGCCAAATGCTATCTTTGCCATCTGCAGCTTCAGGTTATTGTGTTTTGAGCTTGGAAGTGCCTGGTTTTAGATCCAGAAATAAAAGGAAGCAGTCAGTTCCATATGAGAATAATTGGCATAAAAGAGCAATGGAATCCACCAGATTTTGCACAGAAACTAAAGCCCAGGATTTCTGGGCTTTGTGCATTTGAAACACTCCTTAATTCCTCAATATAAATGATTAATTTCTTTGATTTATTGCAGTGACCCAGGCCTGTTTGTCTATTGCTGTGATTTTTCTACAACAGCTGTGGATCTTGTCCAGGTAATCTCAATGGTGACTTATGAAAATGTGGGAAGTATCTGGGGCCAATTGCCCATTAACACAAATCTGTTCTAGCTGCCAGTGACTCTCTGGCTGTGCTGGCAACTTTCTGGTTTTAGCCAGCCCTGGTGATGACCCTTGCACTGGGAAATCTGGAAAATGAGCCATCAAAGATTGTAGAAATTAGGGAAGTAAAATTCTCAAATTCTCAAAAACTGTCACGCTGACAGCAAACAGGTCAGCCAGATTTTCTTCCCCTGTGGTTGGCAGTACTTTTCTCAATGTTCTCAGTGTTCTTTTAGCTGAGTAACTTGAAAACAAACTCGAACCTTGAAAACATTCAGGCTATTTTTTAACAGAAATTGAAGCTGTTTTTGGTTTGTGTGTGTGTGTTACTGTCACCACAGTTCTGAGAACATGGTCTGATTGCTTCTGCACAGGGAGCTGAAGAGAGATGTTTGTGGAGCAGGAGGCTGGGATTTAGTCAAAGGACAGATACCACTAATAAATTTCAGATCAAGGCAGAACTGAGAATATATGAAGTATCAAATGCAATCATTCACTTCCTGAGATGAGAGGGGAGCATAGCATCAGAGTCAGCATCCATTTCCTCCTCTGGATGTGACACAAGCACTGTTTGTAGAGGCTTCTGCAATCTGTAGCAGCAGCTTTAGAAAAATATGCAACTTCTAAAGGATGTCTAAATCTGATTTTAAGACTATAACTTTAGGCAACCAAGTTTGATTTTTGGGGTATAGGGAATATCTGCTTGTAGGTGAAATGAATATTGACTTCAGTGATGCAGAGAGGTGCCCTGATACTCACTTATGTAAATGTTTCCAATTTATCCTTATAAATCTCTCATTTCTTACCACTGTATGTGGGAATTCTGACCTTTAAAATTGCAATATCAGTTTGGCAGGCTTTTTCAGTGCTGATTGTAACAAGACCAAAACCCTTTGTAAATCTCCTGTGTGTAAGTATTTTTTCAGATTTCACACCTGTTCCCTGCCTGACCAAAGAACATACCTAACACAGAAGTCCAGTGAGGCTGAAACAGATCTCTGGACACACCTCTTCTTAATGTGAAAGTTAAAATACTCCGTATAATACTAAAAATCCATATAGTCCAACTAATACTAAGGTCAGGGTCTGCTATTAATGTTCTTAATTTCTCTCTCTCAAATACAGAACCATGCAAAATATGATACTTCTCGCTGCTTTGCATTTGTCCATGATCTGTGCAATGACCAAAGTCCTTTCCCAATGCCAGAGGAGAGTCTTGACATTGTTATTCTTATCTTTGTCCTCTCAGCAATTCTCCCAGAGAAGTAAGTTTTAGTAATTACTTCTGATTGCAGAAGACAATTCTTCTACAACTGGAGTTCTTTAATAATCTCCTATCAAGGAAAATTAAAGTTTGTTCTGTTTGTGGTCCAGTTTTCCATGAAGCCTCAGAAAACTAAATTGGCAGGTATTTGCTGTTGTAACTAATTCTGGCAGAGGACAGGGTGATTTTAAGTGGCTGCAGGTGGTTGTTTCTGGGGTCACTGTTCTAACCCCCCAGCCGCACTGAATGCTCACTTTGGAAAGTATTCTGCTGGATTTTCAGGCTCAGAGGGTAGATGAATTTCTCACATGGGAGGTGGCAAGAACGAAGGGTTCAGATTCAGAAAAAAGGTAAGAGAGTGCTGTGGTCTTAGTGTGGTATTTGTTAAAACCAACACTAGTCTCTTTTTTTTGTTCCCTTTAGTTTTATTTCACTTCTCTTCAAGCTCACTTATTACTTGTTTTACAGAAACCAGTGGAGATCCTTTTGTAGTTAGTAATAGAGAGCAGTTGCTCCCTGCTGTGGCAGGATGTTATCCTTGTAGGGAAAAAAGCAAAATCGGGGAATGTCAAAAAATAGACGCTGAATAAAATCAGCCTATCATCCTCTGGGAAAGCTCAGAATGCTGCTGGCTTTGAGTAGCTCTTTATATGAAGTTGAAACATGTAGAACTTTATTCCATCTTTTTGGAAGGAAACAAGCATGATTTTGCAGCATGTTGAGCACTCCTGGTTTGTTCTTGTCTCAGGATGCAGTGCATTGTGACCAGACTGAGTCGCCTTCTGAAACCAGGGGGAATGATCTTGTTACGAGATTATGGACGTTATGATCTCGCCCAGCTTCGGTTTAAAAAAGGTATTTCCTTTCCACTTGGAACTCTTGCCCCATCACTAGTAGATTCTGCTTCTCTGGAGCTGTGTCTGCCCCTGTTTGGAGGCAGCTCATTAGTTCCCCAGAGCACTGTGTGCTGGAGAAGGGCCTGTTGTTGGAGGGCAGTTGTTGATTTTTAAGTGATCACTGGTAACTATTTATATCTGTCTTGCCCTTAGGTCAATGTCTGTCTGATAACTTCTATGTGAGAGGTGATGGCACTAGAGTCTACTTCTTCACACAAGGTAGGAGGCCAGAAACATGCCTCTCACCATAGAAAAACATCCCTCTGACTCTCCTCACTGCTTCTTGTCCCTGTGCCCTCCAGTTTGGCTACTAGATCTTTCCAGCCTCTTTCTTGGAACATTGTGAAATGTTATGTATCTCCCAATTAAACAGTGACTTGGGCTTGTCAGCTCCTGGTGCAAGCATGGCATGGTCAATTCCTTAGTGGAAAATCCTGTAAGAGGAAGACTGGTTGTGTTTGCCACTCTGGGAATGGTGGGATTGGAGGAGCTCTCCTTGTATATTGGCTTGCAGATGGTGGAGGGAGATGGATACCACTTAGCGGAACTTCCCTTAATTTTCCTGCTCTCCTCTAAGGAAATCAAAAGGGTGTGGTTTAGCATGGAGCTGAGGCAGCCCTTCCAGTTCTGCTGCTGCTTGCTGTTAGCATCAGTTGTTATTCTTCCAGTTTATCACCAACTGCACCTCTAGTCCCTCCACTACAGGCCCCTGTGCACAGTCAGTTCTAGAGCAGTGGCACAACTGAACTGTTCCCCACTGCACAATTTTTTTTTGGTACAAAATTAATGTTTAATGCATGTTTGGCAAACACCTCACAATGGAAAGCATCTGATAGAGGAGCACAAGTTGAGACCTGTTGGGCTTTTCCTACAGAAACTTCAGACAAGCCATGTGCTTTGGGAGTAAGCTCTGCTGCTCAGCAGGGCTGGGGCACTGTAAGAGTTATTTGCTTAGTCAGGAATACCTGCCAGTGGAATTGTTGAAGCCTCAAGGGCTCCTAGTGCTTTAATTGGGCCCCAGCAGGGTGTGGGTATTAAGGATTTTTTTTTTCCCAAATTTAACCTTAATGAATCCCATTCCCCTCTAGCCTAGGCAGCACAGATCTTACTGTCACTGTTTGAAAGCATAGGTCTGATCCTGTTCTTTGCCCTTGCAGACTCTGAAATTCCTCTGGGCAGGGGGGAAGGAATGGCTCTGTTCCAGCTTGCCAGAAGATGCTCCTTATTTGGTTACTAAAAGCAGTACCTATATTTGAAAGTGCTGCTGTTTTCTTTAAGTCTCTGTAGTTCTAGATGTACTCTAAATAATTCTTTCCTTCTTTGCTAGAAGGGAAGCTTGAGAAACTGTGATGTTAAACTCCCCTAGTAAAGTAAAGTCTTGTTTGATCATTTCTCTGCCAGGGTGAGACCATGGGTTTCCTCTGGCCCATCTTTAAGCTTAGCTTAGTCCTCAATGTGAGCAGGTATCAGTTAAAGAAAAGCTATGGTCTCCTCAGTCTCCTTCTCTCTGCTTCCAGATGAATTAGATCATCTGTTCACCACAGCTGGGCTGGAGAAAATCCAGAATCTGGTTGATCGGCGATTGCAAGTGAACCGTGGGAAACAGATGACGATGTATCGGGTGTGGATCCAGTGCAAGTACTGCAAACCCACTGCCCTTCAGCAATGAGGCATGTGGACTTTGGGCTGGAGCCTCTTCTTCTCCTTCTGGTGACATGTATGTGATGCAGTTCTGCACACCCAGGACCTCAGTGCCTTGTTCCATGCCTTCAAGTGAGTTTTGCTAAGGACAAATGCCCTGAGAGTAGAACAAGCAGTATTTTAGATGTCATAGAATCACAGAATATACTGACTTGGGAAGGATGCATGAAGATCAAGTCCAACTCCTGGCCCTGCAGAGGACATCCTAACAATCCCACCCCATCTCTGAGAGCGTTTGTCCAAACCTCCTTGAGTTTTGGAAGCCTTGGGGCCATGACCATTCCCTGAGGAACCTGTTAAGTGCCCAACCACCCTTTATGGGAAGAACCTTTTCCTACTATCCACTCTCCCTGGACACAGCTCCAGCCATTTCGAATCCTATCCTTGGTCAGGAGAGTGAAGAGATTGGTTCCTGCCCCTCTGCTATCCCTCACAATGACGTTGAAGATCCCAGTGAGGTCTCACCTCAGTCTCCTCCAGCTGAACAGACCAAGTGCCCCCAGTCACTCCTCATACGCTTCTCCTCAAGGCCCTTCACCATTCTCATGGTCCTTCTCTAGTGGCTTAATGTCTTTTCTATATTGTGGTGCCCAAAACTGTCCCCAGCACTTGAGGTGAGGCTGCCCCAAAGCAGAGCAGGACAATCCCCTGCCTGACCAGGAATGCTTTACCTAATGCCCCCAGGACACAGATGTCCCTCCTGGCAGTCAGGACACTGCTGACTCATGTTCAACTTGCCATGGGCCAGGACTCCCAAGTCACTTCCTGCAGCTGTTCTCCACCCTTATTCCCCAGTCCGTCCACACATCCAGGGTTACCCCTTCCCACGTGCAGAATCCAGCACTCTCCCTTTTTGAACTTCCCATGACTGGTGATTGCCCATTTCTCTGATTTGTCAAGGTCTCTCTGCAGGCCCTCTCTGCCCCTGAGAGACTCGACAGCTCCTCCCAGTTTAGTGCACACTAGTATTCCTTCAAGTCCTGCATTCAGGTCATTGATGTGGATGTTGAAGAGCACAGGCTTGAGAAGGGAGTCCTGTAAATGTCATGCTACTGGGGTCTGAGTTTTAAAAATTACTTATGGTTTTAACCTAAGAGATGGTCACGATGTCTTACAGTAGGTGAGCAAGTTGTGTAGTGACTTGTTCATACTTTGGATTTCCACATGAAACAGGAGAGCTCTGACTTTATCTCTGTTTTGTGTACTCATGTCTTGGGAACAAACATAGGAAGGATAAATCTGCTCTTCTCTGCAACTGCTTACTGATATGAATCCCTTGGCCAGCTTATCTCGTGCAGCTATTTCCTAGTCATTCAGGTGTGTGCCAATCCATGAGTTAAAATACATTGATCTGAGGGCAGGAACAGACTATATGAGTCTCTCTGTACCAGGTTTCCCTGGATGCCTCAAGATACGGAGATAAAACCTGTGGAGAAAGCAAATGCTGCTGCTCTCCCCTTGCTGTCCCACAGGGATGTCCTCCCAGGGAGCCAGCCCACAATAGCTTAGGTACTGTAAATTCCTCTCAGGCAGGGTTCAGGTTTTCAAAAGTTTGGTGCTGGTGCTGCTTTTGGGGCACCTTCAGAGTGCAGCAGATGAAAAGCAGCTAACAGGACCAGGGTTTATAAATAATTACCTGCTTTTTCTACTGGCTGCAGCTCCCAGGTCACAAACTGCCCTGTCATGGTGATGTGCTAAACCCAAGATGAGACACTTTCTTTGATCTGAAATCTGCAGGATGTTTAATTTTTGCACTCTTGTTTAATTTCTCGGAGGAAGCCAACACTGTGGCTTTCAAAAGGTATATCCCTGTCTTTGACAGCAAATACCTTTTATCTTAGCTTGTTTTCTTCTGTTGTTTTTAGGGACTGGTATGACAGGTATTAGAATAAGTTTTGTGCTTTTCAGTGGTGGTTTGATTCATATAAATCAGGCTTGCAAAAACCTCATGTGCTTGTGTGAGCCTGGGCCACCATTAGGGAACAACAGTTTTCTTCTCCTGTTACAAGTCTCACTAGTGCCTGCCCTTTAGTTACAGAAGAAAAAGCCTTGGCTAGTATTTCTTGCCTTATTTTGGTTCATGAAACATCAAAATGTGTTCTGTGTGTCCTGCTGGCTGAAGTGCAGTTCCCCTGTGTTTTGATAGCCGGACACTTGTATTTGGAGCTAGACATTGTCACCTCTACAGTCACATAGGTTGTGAAATAACTGCTATCTTGAACCAGAGGAGAGAGAGTGTGCTTGTTTGAAAACAACCCAACGAGAGATCCCAGGTCAGAACTACAATTTAACAGGAAAATGAAAATAAAGGCAGTAAACACTGGCTTAACCTGATAGAGTCAGGATACAACCTCACACTGTTGGTCAGGGTGGTGGTAGCCATCCAATTAAATGGTAGCTGCAGCCCTCTTGAAGGGATAAATGTGGTTCTTTTGAAGCAGTGAAGGGTATGGTTTTCCTCTGAAGGTCCCGTGGTGGTTATGGAGCTCTTGTCCTCTGGCAATTCAGTAGGTAAGGACTGCATTTGGTGTTGCAAAGCTCAGATTATATCCAGCTAGGAATGCTTGGTTCCTCCCCCTGGGTGGAGCATTTCACAATGGGATGATGTAATTTTATAAGTCATGCAGTAAGGCCTTGAAGGCTCATTAGCAGAGAGATGTCCCCCAGAGGGAGTTACCAGGGATGTGTCATGGAAGAGATAAAGAACTCTATCCCACCTGGTTTTAACAGCTTATGAAGATGGTGATAGAACACATACTTTTGGTTACATCTTACACTGTAACCCAAGACAAGGGGTAAAAAGCTGAGGAAATGTCATTGTGGGTTTTGGAGAGCCTGCTGGAACCCTGGAGAGATGGACTAGGAGCACCCTGATTTGGGAAGCATTGGAAAGGACTGGGCAGTACTTCCTGCTGGGCTTGTGGCAGCATGATGAGTTCCTAACTTCCACATCACTGTGTCATCCTGCAGTTATTGCTTTGTCTGCTACCTGAAGGCTTCTGGGTCAGGACATTTCAGCCCTCCCTGGGAAAGGTAACCCAGGGAATCTATTCACACCATACAGGAATGGAAATGCACCATTGCTTTTTTGTATATCTGTTTCTTTTAAATAATGTTGAATCAATTCAAATTTTTGAGGCGGGTGGGGGAGAATGGGAATCAAATAACTGGGAAGAGAATTCTTGTTCAGTTTGTAGTGTATTTTCTAAAGGGCCAAGAACCTTTCCAGCATCTACAAATGAAACAGGAAGAGATAAAGCGTGTCTCTTCTAAAGCACATTTGGCTTCTGCTGAGCATAGCCTGACCCACCCCAGAGGCTCTGCAGTCGCTGCTGTGTTTTCATGCTAAACCTACAAAGTCTGGTTTCCTGGCAAGGCTGAGGCCTCAGGCCAGGGTCTGGGCAAAACACATCTCAAGTCCTCTGGCAGCAGGTAAGCAAGCTGACGTCTCCTCAGTTTATCTAGGCACAGAGTCAGGCTTAGCAAGAGCCCCGTGAGCATTGGACCTGACATGACTCATGTAACCGCCTCAGTGATAGACTTCCTTTGTGTTACTGAGGCCTCAGTGAGTTCCCTGGGGTCTTTTCCCTCTTGGTCCATGAAGGAAGACCTCCTCACAGGATAGCTTTATTTCCCTGAAAGAAAAATTATTGGGGTACACAATCAGCATAATTAGTGTGAATTAAAGTAATTTGAAAAATGTCTTATTAATCATCCAAAGACTTGTAAGCAGTGCAGGAAAATATGTTTTTAATTATAAACATGATTTATGTAAAGTTGATGGATTCCCCTTTAAATTCAAACTCCTGAATGGGAGAAAATGAAGGTTTATTTTGTGTTTTCAAGGCTATATCCCAGTTGCCAGGTTTTAACTTGGGCTTCAAGCAAAAACTTGCAGCCCTGTGAGCCTGGAGCCATTGAAGTGGCTCTTTGCCTTTCTTAATGCTCCTAGTTCTGATGGAGTATTTAAGCAGTCACTCAGCAGGCCCCATGCTGGACAGACATGCATTTGTTTCCGGTCCTCTTGGTGGTGTTCAGAAAGCAATAAGTTGATGGCCTTGAATTGAGCCAGACCTCCTACAGACAGATACTGTTGGAACTTCCTTAACTAATCCCTGACATCTCCTGTTCTCCCAGAAGCTCCTGCTCTCCTGCCACTCAAGGCCTTGCCTCCCAACACAGCTCTGCTCAGGTACCTTGGTGTTGACTTTCAGCAGCTCCTGCCATTCCCACCTTCAGCATGCTGAGCTGGCTGGGTTTTTCAAGCTTTCCAGCATTCTTCCAAATTGACTTTTACCATGCTGAAAAGACAGTTTAAGTGCCATTAGTGTTTTGGTGGTTTTTTTCCCCCCCTTCCTTCTTAGTAGAGTAACTTTAACTCTAAAACCTTTCTGAGCGTTTCTGCTCTGGTTTTGTTCCCAGAATTCCAAGTCTTGTCTGTGGCTTACAGGCAATGCCAGTGTGGTTTGATGAACCTCCCAACCAGTGAGATGATTTTATAGTTCTTTCTTCACATGTGCTGCCCTGGCGATCTTGGAGCCAGGCATTGTTACACTTCAGAAAATCTGGTTCTCACTCTTGCTAGAAGATGGTGAATTTCCTTGGATATTCATAGAATATTTTGGCTGGAAGGGAACTTTTATCATCACCTATTGTGACCCTTCACATAATCCTTTCGTGCAGGGATAATGCAATCAAGCCTGTGGCTTGTATTTGGACTTGGAGCTAGTCCTTCAGAACAGACTTTGATCCAGCTGTGTTACTGAGGGCTCCAGTAAAGGGCAAAGAAGCTTTTGCCTCCCCAGGTACATCGTTCTTCTCAGAGCATTGTGGTTTCACAGTCAGGCTATGAATTGGGAGGCAGGAGGGAACAGGGGAGGTGATGTGAGCAAGGGTCTGGAGAGTATTTCTGATGCTGTCATTTCAAAATTAAGTAAATTGTAAATTCCACTGCAAATCGGAGCTTTCACAGGGTCTTCCTGACAGCACAGCAAAGTGAGAACAGCAGTCATCGATAGTGATTTGAATTGTTACAACAGTGGTCATCAAATTCTTTTGACCAGGGGCATGTGAGATCAGACACAATTATCGTTCCAAAATGATTCTGCTCTGCCTTCTTCGGGTATGCCACCACCATTTCTAATCTTCAGTGAGTTCTAGAGCTCTGCGATAAATGAGACCTGATTATTTTCAATAGAAGAGAGGTGTAAGCAAAGGGAACCTCCCTGTGCACACACCAGCAGCTTTTGGCACTACATCGTGATGAAAGCTGGAAGAGTTTCTTGCTGTCATTGGCATTGGGATGAGCCCTGGCTTGTCCCCACTGGATTCTCTACAGGAATTGCAGACCCAAACTGAACTGTTTTTCTGGAGCACTGCTGAAAGATGGACAGGTTTTACTGCCTAGAAGTGAGAATGAGGCTGCAGGGATCAAGTTATTACAGGATTTGGGGACCATCTTTCCATCTCTGTAAACACACAGGAAGGGAAACTGAGTTGTGCAGTCTTTGTTCTTGTCAGTCAGAGAATTGCCACCATTTTTAGTTTGTTGCCATATTAGGGAAAATTAAGTCCATGAGGGAGGAAGCCGCAATCAGGATCACTTTTGCTATTGTAACTGTTCTTCCTTGACGGGGTGCCTGGCACATATCCTTGTATGTAGTGTCCCTAGACACTGCTTTCAACAGAAGTTCTGATTTTAACTGTTTCAGGGCAAGATAGAAATTACCAGAAAAACAAGGATTAGGAGGAATTTTTTGGAGGACCCTCCTGCAAAGTGAGGTGCTCTGGAGGAAAAGGAATCGTCAGTTCTGTGCTTAACCAGCAAAGCTCTGGAGTACATGCTTTAAGCTCTCGCTGAAGGCAGTAAGTTCCTGTGTGGAACTGCCTGGCTGAATAGGAGCTTGTGTTGCTTAAAAAGTGGGACACATTGCAGGAAATTACCTTTGTAGGCAGCCCTGAGTGCAATTCTGAAATAAATAGGATACAGCATGAGCCAGAAGAGCATGAGCCAGGCCTGGACACTTGGCTGGAATATAGGCAGGGAAAGGCAAGGGAATCTGAGTCATGTGTGCCTCTGCTTTTCCCTCCTGCCCAGGGATTGTATGGCATGGCAGTTGTCATCCCAGTGAAGGCTTTTATTCTTGGTCTTTGACCTGCAGTGAGATGAGCAGGAAATGGCAGTGGTTGGAAAGCAGTGATGGCAAAGCTCACTGGCAAGTCTTGCATGTCAGCACCTGCCAGCAGCTCCCAGCCTGTTGGCTGTTTCCAGGAAAGAAGAAAATCCTAGGGAGGTTTGGACCCTGCTCTTCTAAACTGTGCTCTCTGGTGTTAACCCCAAGAAGCCCTCACTGCAAGCACCAACATAGCATGGGACAGCATCTTGATTTTTGGGGCGGAGTGTGACTGCTGTATTCAGGTTGTCTTTGCTGTTCAAAGGACCCCTGTAGCTCTTGAAATTTCATGTTATGTAGAAGTTAAGTTCCTGGGGATTGCCAGATCTTCAGAATATAAAACTTACTTTCAGCTTCTGTGAAGTGGGAAGCTGCTGTTGGCAGTCCCTGGTCACAGGGGACCAGGCTCACACCTCTGTGCTGTGTGTGGAGCACAAGGTGATCTGCTCAGCTGTAAGGAGAGAGATGCCACCCTTCCCTGGGGTCACTGGATGTGGCTTTCCTCATTTGGCGATTAAATTGCCTGATCTCCCCTCAGACTCCTCCTTCATCCCTGGGATCAGGGTCAAGGCATGCTGCGTATCTCCCTCACCTGGGGAGCGGTACCTGGGCAGAGCCACCTCACTGCAGTCTGTAATTACACAGCCACATGGCTTTTTCCACATTCATGGTGCCAGTGGTGGATATGAAGAGATCAATGGAAGTTACACAGCAAACTAAATCTGGCTTTTCCACAATTGCAAGTGACTTCTTCCCTACTGAGATGAGCCTTCTTAGGAATGTTGGAATGTATTTGCAGGCATTCACAAAGAGGCTGAATGTACTTAGAAAAAGTGTGTGCAATAACTCTGGCTTTACAATAAGATGTTGATTTAATTTTCCTCTTACACAAATCTCTGCGTAGTTTATCTAATTAAGGCTTTCCAAAGCCCTGTAAGGTAGAGTGTTATTATGTGTAACAACTGAGGCAGACTCAGACCTGCAGGGCATCTGAATTGTTTATTCAAAGAAACTGGTTTTATACACTTTTTCAAGGCAAGTATTTCCTTACATGGTAATCTCACTAAAGCGACCTATCATACATTGCCACGTCAGCAACACACTTTCTCAGTGTCCTTTCATGGGGGGATCATGCACTGTTCACCTGCTGGTCAGCTTGGAGCAGGCTTCTCTCTACAGGGCTCTGCCTGATGGTACCTCCTGACCTTGGGGACAGGAGACAAGCCTCTCTGTACTGCCATGTGCTTCTTTGTGCTCCAATGTCCTTCTGCAGGTGCATGCCACAGCCTGCAGCTCAACTCCATCCCATCTCTTCCCACAATTATGCTCATTTTATGCAGGAGAAAGAGAAGCAGTGGGCAAACCAGGTTGAGAATAAAGTCCTCTTGCATTCTGGGAATCCGAGAGTGAGCAAGGACAGGGAAGGACTTGCTGGCACATTCTGGAGAATCACATTGTTTCATGTGCTTGCAGAACTAGCAGATGTTTCCAGTACTGTGTGCTTTGTGATCTCAGAGGTGTTCCTTTCCTACCTGCGAGGTTTGGTTCCCCTCAGCTGGGCCCTGGCAGCTGCTCAGTTCCAGGTGCCTGCACACAGCTGCCTTCCTCCTCCAGCAGCAGGACAGGCCTTGAATGCTGTGGATCAGGGCTTTGAGGCTGCTTGTGCATAGCTTGCTGCTTCTGTGCAGGCTGTATTACCTGGATGCTTTCCTACTGGGTTTGAGTATCAAAGCCTCCCTAATGGGATACCTGAAGGTGTAGACAGAGGGAGGGGCAGGAACAGCCTCAGAGATAAAACTCCATTGTGTGGGAGGGTGGAGGCTCTTGGAATGGCCTCAGGAAGGAGTCAGGCAATGGCATGTTATCTTTGAGGTGCTCAAATACCAATTTTCTCCCTAAGGAAAATAAGGAAAGACACTTTTAATGTTCCTAGTGTGGCAGAAGCCTTACCCTTAATAGAGAAAAATCCACACAAGGGTGATGTGTTCTAAATGCCCTAAGCCTAGAAAAAATCTTCACTGGCAGCTCATGCCTCATTAGGTCTAACAGAATCTGGTGTCCAGACAAGGGTTGGCCTCTTCAGGATGTGATGCCTGGAAGTGACATCATCCCCTGGTGCTAAAATCTTAAAAAGCCTGTTGAGTGTTGTACTCTTGTGCATTTTGGTTGGGGTTTTTTTTCCCCCAATGCTATAAAATACTTGGATTTGAGATCACTTATGCCAGCTTTTATTTTTTAAAGGTTCAGGCTGTTTGTTGGTTTTTTCCAGTCCCCAGCTGCCTGTGTCCCAGTATCACTGAAGAATCTCAGCTCTTCTTTTGTGCACCTTATATCAGTAGATTTCCAGACCTTGTGGCAGTACAGAAATGCTTGGGAAAATGCAGTTCGTGTATTCCACAAGCCTGAAAAGCAAAGAAAAGTCACCAAAAACACATTAAAAACATGAACCTTGACTTCCAACATTTTATCTTTTCAGAATTGAAGGCAGAAAGAACTTATGTGCTCTATTAAAATCTCTATAAAATAATTTTTCCCAATTTTTGTCTAATCTAACCTGTGTGTTAGCAGAGAGGCTATGGTGGGAAGGCAGGGCTTGCTGCTGTTTTGCTGAGCGTGCTGTGCCTGTGGAGGGGAGCTCCAAGCTCTGGTCAAATCCAGTGACAAAAAAAAAAATGGTTGTGGCAGCTGAGTTGTTCTTCAAAATATGATACAAGTACTGTATACTAGGGATATTACTGTCATCCAAGGAGGCTGAGACAAGAAGAGGAGAGCTACCACAGCAATGTAATCAGAGGCATTAACACTGGTTGATGGCAGACCTGGTGAGCAGGATGTGCAGAGGAGTGATCTGGCAGAGCTGATGATGGAGGAGAGCTAGCTTGTCCCTGTGGATGAGATGATGTTTGGTCAGCCATGTACACACTTTGTTGCTCAAAACTAGCTCCTCTGAAAGGACCAGAGCTCAGGGGCTCTTAAAAAGTTAATGAAAAGAAGGGAAAACAGAATAGTTTCGTGTGTCACTCAGGTGTGGGAGTCTCTTCTCTTGCTTGGCCAGAATGTGAAACACACAAGAAATTGCTCCCTAACTGTAATACCATGGGGAAAATCAAATTGAGGTCAACAATCTTAATTTCTAGCCTTACATTGTTATAGTTTTGAGGTTTTATAAGCTTTTAGAAGTAGTACCTTAGAAGTTGACATTAGAATTTTTTATTGAATCAAAAAATTTCCTGTATGGAATGATGTACTGTTTACATATTCCTGCCACTTTGAAGGGCAAACCTTTCCCTGTAAGAACAGAAACAAACTGACCTTTTCTGACCAGAAGCACATTACAACAAGTTAGCTTTTCTTATTTTAAAAAACCAAAACCAGGAGCCCAATCTCAGATGTGCTGGCACAGCACAGTTTTAAGTGTTGTATCAGGCTGGGCTGTGCAGTGCATCCCCATTCAGAGCTGTGTCTTGATGGAGCATAGAAGGAAAAAGTTCTGAGATCACTGATCATTGGGAAATTTATCTAGTAACGTCCTTCCTGCTTATATCTGACACACTTGTCGAAAATCCATTGTATCTACCTGTACTCTGCTGAAAGCAAGGGGCATCCTTAAAAGGCTGCTCTGAAATTCCTGCTTACAGCCATAAATGCAGTCACAACTTGTTCTTTCCTTCTCTGTGCCATAAAGCTGCCATGTCTGGTGTGAGGTGCAATTCTGGCATCTTGGAAAGAAAACTTCAGCTGCCAAGTATTGCTCTGAGCTGCTTTTCGGAGCATGAAGGTGAAGAGGACCATTGTAGAGTGTGCAGCAGAGCATTGAGAAGGATATGACTACAGGAGAGGATGAGCTGCTGGACATCCAGGAGCAGAGCTGAGCTATCAGCACCCTTGAACTGCAAAACACAAGGGCTGCCTTTCCAGAATGTGCTGAAGGGGATGTGCCCCAGTTCTGAATTTGAAAGTGAGAAGAGAAACCCCAGTTATTTCAGAGGAATGCAAGAGAAGGAGAGTCACAGGAGGAGGATGGTGCAACTTCAGTTTATCTGTTCCTTATCAGATATCACCACCTCCAGTTCCTGACTCACCCAGCAGAGCCCAGGGCTGTGGCCATGGGTCCTCTGTCAGGCCTGGAACTCAGCAGTGCAGCAGGGGATGTCTTGGAAAACATTCCTGGTTGCAATGGATTCTCCAGGAGGCTCTCCCTGGGAATTTGGTCCTGCCAGAGGGAAGGAGAAGAGGGGCATTGGTCTGTGATTTCAGTGAAAATGGCAGTGAGCAAACAACCATCGGGAAATGACAGAGGCTGTCCTATCCCTGAAAGTGCCCAAGGCTAGGTTGGATGGGGCTTAGAGCAACCTGGTA
This sequence comes from Cettia cetti, assembly GCA_013401135.1. Lineage (NCBI taxonomy): Eukaryota > Metazoa > Chordata > Aves > Passeriformes > Sylviidae > Cettia > Cettia cetti. Next base: position 40,964 of record VZUI01001396.1, read on the forward strand.
TGGTGGAAGATGTCCCTGCCCATGGTAGGGAGTGGGGTGGGATGGGCTTTGAGGTCTCTTCCAACATAAACCATTCTGTGACAGCAAACATTTCTTCTGGTGGCCTACAAGGAAATACTGATAGCATTGTGATACCTGGCAATGCAGTCCCTGGCAATGCATGGAGAAGGAGGCAGAAGTGCCCCATCAAGCGCTGTCCAAAAAGTACAGGAAAAATTAGACCAAAGTGACCTCCATCACCCCTAAAGCACAAAGGTGGGGGACAGTACTGTACATTGGGTGTTACTTGTGTCCAATTCTTGCCTAGCACTCCGAGGGGGTGAACTGCTCCCTTTGAGTTGGAGGTGTTTCTAAGGGCAGTGGAGTCCAGAAGAGCTGGGGGGGTTCAGTAAATCAGTCCCTTTATTGGGTGTAACAGCTCCCACAACTTTCTACACCCAAAATCAAACTGAAATGCACAAATGAAATTTAAACCTCCTTAAACAATGTTCACTGCAAGTGGTCCTAATTAATGTTCCCTAAATGGCTTTAATGAGCTACCAGCTGATGGAATATTTACTCAAGGATTTTTTTCTTTTAAAAAACCCCACAACCCAACACAGATACAAAACACTATTCACTTAATTATTGTACAAATTCCTACTACCGGTTGCGCTGAAAATGTGACTTATAGAGCAGGAGCTGGAGTGGCTCTTGTACTGAAAAAGAAACAGATTAAAGCACAGGAAAAGCAGCTTGCACAAGCAGGCAGCGCTCCCAGAGCCACTGACTTAATAAAGTACAATAAACTAGCAATTTTAAAATAACTTCCCCATCACCTTGCAGGAGCAGTTTTTCCACCGATGCTCCACTGGCTCCTTTCCACATCCTTTTTGCCAAACTAGTCAGTTGCAATTCAGTCATAAATCACTTGATGTCACGCAGTGAAGAGGAGGTGACTGATGTCCCTCAGCATTCCGAGCCCTGGCAAATCCTTAATTGAGCTCCAGGAACCTCTGTTCCCATTTCTAATCTGCGCCTGCCTCCCCTTGGACAGGCCTGGCCACTTCCTTTCCCAACAATCCTCTCTTGCGTGTTTGCTTTTCGGAAAGCTGATTCAGCATTGGAGTGAGTGGGTGCAACACCCGCAGCGCTTTGGTTCCTGCCCCCACTGCCTGCTATGAGCTGAATGAACTGCGATGGAATTGCTCCATTCCAGCCAGGAGAAGCCCTATTTTTATTCATTTTGTGGGCTGTTTTCCCAACTGTGGTGGCAGTTTGGCTTTGGAAAGGCAAGAGTGGACTGTGTGTCATGGGGGCTACTGAGGCACCTGGGTTCTTTCTCACACATGATGTCTCACACATGTTGGATCAGTCCTGAACCAGGGGTCCAGCCTGTTCCAGATGGTGTTCCCTAGGGGCAGGGATGGAGTAGGGGTGAGTTGGGGGTGCTGAGGTGCCCTTGCACCCTCCCTTGGGGGAATGAAGGTGTGTGATTGCTCATGGGTGTGTAAGATGGAGACTGGAGAGGAGGTGAAAACTGGGGGCTGCATGGATGTCATACCTGCACTCCTCTGGGGCATCCTGGGGCATCGGGTAGGTCAGCCTCTGCTCCCCTGGTGACATGTCCCTAGGCCTGCCTTGGCCCTGCCCCCTGCCCCCCGCCCTGGCTAGATCTGACCCCCTCCTTGTGCCTGTCACTTCCCAACACCCTCTGGCCCCCCCTAGGACCCTGACCCTTGCTACCTTGCCACCTGTGATCACCCCTGCCCTGGCCTTGCTGACTCTCAGCCCTGACCTCACCCAACACTGGATCCGATCCTGCCCACCCTTGTGCCTTGCTCCCTTATCCCTCCATGACCCTATAGTCCACCTTGACATTCTATTGCCACCCCAGCCCTGTGTGACCACCCTTCACACCTCCTGTGCCTCCCAGACCTGCCTTGACCCCCAGGCCATTCTGACCCTGCCTTGTGCCTACCACTGCCAGCTCCCCTGACCTCATAGAACTCTGACTCTCTGCTTCTTCCCAACAGGTGTGAGACCCCCCCCAATGCCTCTCAGACCTGTCCCCATCCCAAAACTAGATCTGACCTGCCCTTGAGCCTGCTGCTCCTGAACCCCATGACCTCATGGTCCATCATGAGCCCTTGCTGCTTCCCCAGACCTGTGTGACACTTGCCATGCCCCCTGCCCCCTCAGACCTGCCCTGACCCCCAGGTCCTAATGACAGGCAAGGCCCCGCCCCCGATCCCATAGGACTTTGACCCCGTCATTCCTCCTGCCCTCTCCGACCTGCCCTGACCCCCAGGCCCCACTGACCCCCCACCTGCCGCCCCCCGCCCCTCCCTCTCGCCCCCTTAAGCCCCACCCCCAACAAGCCCCGCCCCTTCCCCCTCCCGCCGCGCAAGTCTCGCGAGGCGCTGCGCGGTTTCCCCAGCGCGTGTGCCCCCATCGGCCGGGCCGGGCCTAGCGCCGCGGGGCGGGAGGGACGGGGGGCCGCACCTGCCCTGGTCTCGTCGCGCCCGTCGGCCCCGTGCACCCCCCGCCCCGCCCGCCACACCTGGCCGCCGGATCCTCCCGTGAGGCCTTTGTCCTGCCGCCGCAGGCCCGCTCGCGCTCCGGCCCCGCCAGGCCCCTCACGCGAGGCCGGGGATCCGCGGCCTACCCCCAGCCCGGAGCCCTCCCTCTCCACCCCCCGCCACCCTTCCCCTCCGCCCTTCTCAGCCCCAGTGTCCGCGGCAGAGGCCGCGGAGCCGCCCCTGGCCTCCTCTTCCCGCCCGTGCCGCCGCCGCAGCAGGTTCCCTCCCTCCCTCCTTCTCCTCCTCCTCCTGCTGCTGCTGCTGCTGCTGCTCCTGCCCCCGGCGGCGGCGGGATCCGCGCGGTACCCGGGGAGCGCTGGGCCGGGCGGCGGCGGCAGGAGCGGCAGCGCCAGGTGAGACCCCCCAGGGGCGGCGGGGGCAGAGCGGGGACACCTCTCTCCTCGTCCCTGCCCGGCCCGAGAGTGGATGGGGGCGATCAAGGGGGAGGCGGTGGCGGGGGCTGGTACCCCGGGCCGGGTCGTGGCGAGAGGGCCGCGGCGTGAGTCCCAGGGCGGCGGCAGCGCGGCCTGGGCCCCTCGCCGGGCACGGAGCAGCGCAGGCCCCGCGGCCCGGCCCGGCCTGACGGTCGGGGATGAGAGCTGGGGGTAGCGCGGGGGCGGCGGAGGGTGGGCACGGCCTGCGGAGCCTTGGGCTGAGGGTTGAGGCGGTGCTGGAGGGGAGGAGGAGGAGGAAGAGGCCGAGGCGGTGCAGCAGCTGGCAGCGGGGCAAGGCTGCTCGCGCGGCGGCTGGTGTCTCTCCGTCCCGAGTGGATAGGAGAGGGGTGCTGGAAATCCCCTCCTGGTAGGCCTGGAGGAAATGCCAGGCCTGTCTGGAGGGGTGCAGCGGGTCCCAGGGAAGCCCCCGGGGCGGAAATTGTGTTAGCCTCTTCCCCAGAGCAGCATCCCGGTGTGGGGATGCGATTCCCTGTGGATGGTCGCCCCATGATGGGCGAGAGCCCTGGGAGCACTTGAACATCTTGGCGTTTGCGGCTTGTCTGTCATTTTGCTCGCCGCTCAGATGTTCTGTTTTGGAAACTGGGCCGGGAGCTTTGTTGGGCTTTTAGAGCCCGTGGTAGAAATATGGTTGTTTAATAACCACGTTTAGGATCCCATTAGTTTTTGAGGCCTGGGACTGATTTGTGAGAGCAGTTGAGAATGCCCCCGGATGGATTCACTTTACCCCTGTGACTTGGAGCCGCAGCATTTGGAGGAAGCGGCAGGGACAAAATGGACAGTTCATAAAAGGAACAATTGTGCACTGCCTGTTCTAGAGGGCACTTGCTGCCCTTCAAGAACTTTCCTCATTGCATATGCTCTTTACACAGCAGATCTTCTGTTTCTGGCCTTTTTTCTTTTTTTTTTTTTTTTTTTTCTACCTTAGTCCAGAAAATAAAACTGGAACAGACATTTCTGGAAATGAACTTGATTGGTGCAGCTGGGACAATGTGATTCACAGTTAAAATGAACAGTGAATTTTCTCCCATTTTTTCTCAGTTCAGGATTTGAATTATGTATTTCCTGATTTTTAACCTGTTTACACAGTTATGCTGGGTAGGTTTTTAACCCTTCAAATAAGGCATCCATAGTGTTGGATTGCCAAGAGGTACCCTAGGTACATCCAGGATATAGAAGCTGCTTGTTATTTTAGAAGTATCTGATGCTTTACCTTGTAAATTAAAAGGTTTAATCGTGCGTTATTTTCTTCTTATAATCCCACTCTGTGCTTGGAAGAAGCAAAGCTGTTATCAGTGAAATCTGGAGTTCGTGGAGATCGAGTATTTCCAGGATTGGCCAAAAATAAATTATGGGGTAAAGAATGTTGCTTTTTTTTCTCCTAGTCATGCAGCACAGATGAAAAGCTCTGAAGCATTTAGTCATAACACTCTGGTCCCATGTTTTCCTTTTAATAAAGCATCCAGTGTGAGAATGTGACATAATTGGTTTCTTGGATTTAGAGATATTGAAATGGCTGGTACAACAGAGGAGAGAAGAAGAAACTCCAGCAGCGTTATGGTTTAAATACTATAACATGGTGGCAAAGTCATGTTGTTCCTACATGGTAATCTTGCAATTTCTCTTGCAAGAAAATGCTCTCTATGCACTTGTGCTGCAAAACGGGCACTTTTAAGTCTCATCAGTGGCACAGAATATTAAATGTCTCTCTCCTTTCCTTGCATTGCATAACCTGAGTGTTATTCTTCCATAGCAGCAGAAATGATGGAAGAATTGCATAGCCTGGACCCACGCAGGCAGGAGCTCCTGGAGGCCAGGTTCACCGGGGTTGGGGTTGCCAAGGTGAGTGTGAGTACCTGTGGTGACAGGTATGACTGCTTAGCCATTCTGCCTTGTGCTTTGGTTGGTTTTTTAATTTCTACATGGATAATTTTGCTTTGCAAACAAATTCTGTATCACTTGTTGTGTTTTGGCCTCTAATTTGTGTGAGGTGTGTTTAAGGGGAATGAAAATGGGATCTCTGTGAGCAGATGTTATGCTGTACAGAAGATTTTGGGCTCTAATTAAGTTCTTAGTTGTTCCGTCTTAAGGCAGCTTGTACGCCCAGAAAATCCATGACAGCTTTGTAGAAGTGGGAATCTTATCTGGCTCTTCCTTTCTCCAAGAATACCTTTGAGAGCTGAATTTGGCTCCTGGTGGGATACAGTTTCATGTTGTGTGTTGGATACAACACATAACCAGACTGAAACATTGACTTCTCTTCTTTGGGGTGCAGGAGCTAAAATTGTCTACCCCATCACATAAAACATACACAAAAAAGTGTTTGCAGAGCAGCTCTCCTGTGTCTGATCCACAACCTGCCAATAAAATCCCGTCTTCATCCTCATGTACAGCTCCTTGATCAGGAGCTATCTAAAGCAAGGCACTTGACTAACAGCCTTGTATGGTTGCCTCCTGTCCTGGCATTAAGCTAGTTAGTGCTCCGAGTATTGCTACTGTTAATGTCAGTCTTTCTGAGCAATGAAATGGTGACAGAACTAGTTTTAAACTAGGTCAGGGGTAATCAGTTAATTTTTGAGGGAGATACTGAGTTTTGAACAATATCAAGGTAGATGCTGAAGCAACACATCGTTAGATGGTTTTCTGAAGCCTCTTATAATTATTTTGAGAAAAAACACTATAGATGCTGCATTTCTTTGAAAAACAGTGATTCAGAACTTGAAAGAGTTTTGTTTGTGGTCTCACTTTACTTTCTGCTCTGCCTCTCAGACAAAGTTGAGTCTGGGAAGAGAGCATGAGGAAGCCAAATGCTCATCTGTAGGAAAGTGTAGTGAGGAAGATTAACACTGGAAGTTAAGAGGTAACAATTTTGGTTGCTGAAGTAAGAGTGTGGGGATTTTTTTATCTTTTCCCCTATGCTTAAGATTTTTAACTTTATTTTCTTGCATAAAACTTGATGGCATTTTCTGTTCTGTAATCTTGTTTCATGCAACATTACAACTTTTTGTGTACTTTTTCTTGCCTCTTTTGCCCCATATTATCACTTTAGAATCTTTAGCTGTACCAGTACAGATAAACCCAAACATCTTACTAGAATAGCTAAAAGCATAGACACTGGTATAGCTTTAAAGCAGTGCCAGTGTACTCGGTGTTTGCTAAGAATGTTAGCAACTCTTCCTTTTAAAGGAATAACTTTTGAGAGATACAGGAAAGTAAATCTTAATTATGTTTCCAATATGTTTGGAGCAGAAAGTACATGCCCTTTTCTGTAGGGGTGAATATTGAAAACTCGTTTCTAAAGCAATCCAAGGAAAAAAGCCTCATTTGTTGGAGGCCTCACTTCGAACAAAGCTGTTCTGTTACTGAGGGGTTTTTTTACCTGTTGTTTTACAGTTTTACCTTGTACTAGTCAGTAAACTGTTAAAGTGCATTACACTTATTGTAAACAATATATTTATTTACTTGCATTCTTGCTAATTTGCAATAGATCAGCCAACCATTGATATACATTAGCATGAATCTACTATTTTGCAGCAAATCTTGGTTGCAATATTAATTTCAGCTACTACATTCCCTCCCAGGTTGGTGCTTCAAATTCCCTCCCTACCCCCCCAAGCCTCCGTCCGTCATGCTCCGCACTGGCATTGGTAGGTCACTGTCTTAAAGGGAATGTATTGGGAAAGCTGTTATACAATTGTGTGTGGTTCAGCTAAGATTTTTAGCTGGCTCCAATGAAATGTTTAAGGAAAGAACTGTGGAGTAAGTGAGTGCCATCTAGTGGGACAGGGCTTGGCCCATCCTCCTGGGATGGAAGGTATCTGGTGTTGTTTATTGCATAAAAGGAAGAAATGTCATCTCAGATGCACAGATGTGATTGGATGAAGGCAGCAGGCAGTTGTACTGAGCTTCCTGCCGTCCTCCTGTTGGGTGTATCTTGCTCTGTATGGCTTCTTTCTTTAGTGTGTAGAAACACAATGCATATTTTGGACCTGTATAAAACAAAAGTAGTAGTTTATACCTTAATACAACTTCAGCTTCAAGCCCACAGTTCCTCTGTGTTTTTATATAACAACTATAGGTGTTTTGAGATATGAATGAGAGCAAGCGGCTCTATAATAAGTTTTCAGGCTAGAAACTAGAAAAAAGCTTCTAGCCATCAGAGTTGTGGGATTCTGGAAGAGCTTTCCAGTAAAAACAGTAGAGGACAGAAATCCTAAACTGTTCTGGAAACAGCTGTGTGCTTGTCACCTCCTTTGGTAGCTAAAGGCACAACCCAATGACTGAGGTTATTTGCAGCCCCAAAAGCCTCAAAATTCTGTTGCAACTTTCTGTTGAAGTTTCTTACTTAGTAGCTGAAGAATGTATTTCACTAGAAGCTTGGAGTTAATTCATTGAATCGAATTTATGAGCAAGGAATATTTCTAGGCCACTGTTATACTCCTGTGCTTCACCCATGTCACTAGATGGCTTCAAAAAGCTGGTAATGCTTTAGATGTCTATCCTTGCCGTATGGTAAAGTGCCATTCTTCCCCAAATTCCCAGAGCAAGTTCCTGAATTAACGTGTGACACTCTGACACAGACTGTTCCTGCTTATTTAGCTCCTGTTTATATTTACTTACTGGGAAAACCTAAGTGCGTTCCCATTAGGCATTATTCTGACTAGACATCCTTGGGTCAGGAGGCCCAGGAGAAAAAATGTGAGTTGTTCCTCTAGATATCTAGTTAATATCTAGTTAATATTGTTTAATTTAGTCTGTTCTCATCTTCTACCTCCATTCTTCCTATTAGGGTGCTGCCTTTAAGATATCAGGTGGGTTAACTTGTAGGGATTTGTGTCATTTCCACAGACTTTTCCTGGATGAGAATTTGAATAAGTAATTGTGACGGGTGAATCTGTATTTGCACACAGTCTATCTCAGGCCTAACCAGGATGGTTAACCTCACAGCAGCACGTGTATCTTCTACAAGTTTGGTTTTCTAAAGATCTCTGAACCAAGCTCTGTGTGCTGCTTTTATAGTTAAACTAAAATGGCTGAAGTACTTCTAGGGAGAGCAGCTGCGCTATAGGAATCTTGTAGATCCATCTGACTGTGCCAGAATTGAGAAAGTGTTGGTCTTGGTGGTAGCTAGTGCTCCCTTTCCTCCTGATTTGAGGTAATAATGAAGAATATATGCTGCCAAAAAATTGTTCATAAAGAACAGTATTTGCTTGTATTAGTTTGGTTTTTACTTATTCTCTGTAACTTTTGAAGTCTTGATCACTTCAGCAACTCCAGATATGTGATGTACTTAGCAACAGTTTTAGCAGCAAAGCTACCATGTTGAGAATTTGTATTTGAGGATAATCATGTCCTCCTTGGAGGGAAGTGCTACACAGTGGTGGTCCCCAACAGGTGTCATAGGCCACGAGAAGAACCAGTTAATAAGAGTTTTAAAACTTGAAATTGAATTTGGCAGCTGCCACAGAATGTGCCAGGACTTTATGCCAGATACTTGAAAATTGTTTGGGTGTTTCTGTGTGCAGCATTACTTCAAATGTGTTGTCTGGCTGCTAGAGCCCAGAAATAGTTGTCAGATCTCAGTCCTATTTCTGCTCCTGAGCTGAGGGTTAGGATGAGTCACGTGACCTTTCTGTCCAGTTTGCCATCAGTAAAATAAAAATACCGTATTTCCAACCAGAGAGAACTCTTGAAGCTCTATGGAAGCCAAGCAAATCCTGCTGCAAATCTGCTTGCCCATCTGATAGAGTGGGGGTTACCTGTGAACATCAGAGAGTAGATTAACTTCTTATAGCAAAAAGACATGAGTGATTGAGGGATTTCATTATCAGCAGTAATACTTAGCTTTTCCAGAAGTCCAATCAAGAAGCAGGTTATAATTCTCATACTTATATGATTCTTGAAATATGATAGGAGTATGTTAATTAAACCTGACACAGTAGCACTGGACCAGAGTAACTCTAAAACCATTTGACAATTTCACTTTGGTGTAAACCTGTGTGGGGTCAGCACTAACCTTTAGTGGAACTAAGGATTGACTCTTTGACTTTGAAATCTCTTGATCTGCTACAGAATTCAGAGAAACTTGGGTTATCCTGGCTTGCGGTAATGAAGCATGTCTGTCTCTGTGGTATATCTCTGGGGAATGGTTTTTCCCCCAGAGACCCCTGGAGCCTGTAGTCATGTAGTTTAACCCTTCCTCCCTTTCCTGACCCTATTGGCTGAGATCCAACTATCTCTTCCTGAGCAGGAGTCTAGATAAGGCCCTGTTCTTCCTAGTTCGTCCTCTTTCCCCCCTGGAAACCTTCAAGAATAAACGTCTTGGACTACATCTGGGGGTTAGAGCCTCTTTTGGAATCTTTTGTCTTATCCCTGAAATATTCCTCCAAAGCCCTCTAGGATCTGAGCTAGCCAAGGGACTTTGGGGGGCTGCAGGGGGTAATATTTCATATCTCCAGATCTCCTTCCTTTAGACAGCAAGAGATTTTTGCAGTGCATGTTGCTGTAAGCCTGTGTTTGAGACTCTGGCTAGGCAGCTGCAATTCCTAGAGCTCCCTTGCAGTACAAGGAATTGCAGAGTATGATACTGCGACTGCCCAGCTTGAGTTGTGGAGTAATGGATCATTTCTGGGAACTTGTGGAGGCTGTGGAAATGCACAAGTCATGGGAGGCAGGAGATGGTAAGGAGGGCTGAGTCAGCTTGGTGTTCCAGATGATCTGGTGGGAGCTATTAGCCAGATAAGTTGTTTCTTTTGAAGTCTCACCTGTTGAAGCTTCACTGTGGGCTTTCCAGGGGCTCTGGCAAAGGGAGAAATGACTAACCAGCTCCTGTGAGTGGCCAGATTTCAAATTCTTGCCTCTTGAGTAGGAATCTTCAGAGCCTGTGGTTGTTACATCCATCTCTCAATATGGAGGCTTTATTGTGCATAGGTAGGTCACAGACATCGAAACAGCAGTTGATAGGTGAATCACAAGGGAAAAAAGCATACCAGCTTATCTGGGAGAGAAATTCCTTGTGAGGAAGGAAGTGTGTGTTGTTCTTGTGCTTGTAATTCGGGTAAACACTATAGGAACTATTAGTTTGTTTCAAATGACCCACGTATTTTGAATTTTTGCTTAGCCACATCACCGATTGCCTTGACAGGGCATAGTGGCGCAGTGGATGGCTGGAAGTGAGAGCAGAGAAGTGCAGTATTGTCCCAAAATGGTCTATGCTAGAAAAGTCAGATAACTTCTGGAATAAAATTCATAAGCCCTTCCTGTGTAAACTATTGCATGTTTATTATTCCCCACTGCTACTTCCCTGGCAATATACTCATGTTAATGTTCTTTACTTTGTTTTTTCTTTTTCCAAAATTCACGTTCATTCCTTTAATTCCTTTTGTGTCATGTACACTTAAAAATGGTATGCTAAATTAAGTACTGAACATTTATCCCAAATCGGTTGCTGAGTTAAATATAAACAGTCAGGAATGATAAAATATAAAATTGAAGGGTTTTTTTTTTACACACACTCACTGGCTGTTAGCTATGGGGAGAAACACGGATGTATGGTTTCTCACATCCATGCCTAACTTACTGCTATAAGCAGTTGATACCAAATTTCACACATAGCCTCATGTTGTCTGGATAATCAGGAAAATTTTCCTTTCTCTTGACTCACTCCATGAGAAGAGGTGCATCTGAGCATGTGGTCAAGTTCCTGAAACATCCTAGGTATTGCATCTTTGTTGCTTTGAGTACAGCACGTTCTAGTGAACAATTTGAGTTTCCATAGCCAGAATGCCTCAAAACAAGATGTTTTGCCAACTTTGACAAGTTTAATGCATTACAGTAAGAAAAGTGTCAATGAAAGGTCTTCTCAAATGTAACAAGGGGAAAGGCAAAGTCATGCATTTGATCCATTGCATGGGTCAAAACATGTTTACAAATTATTCATTATGTATTTGTTCACAAATCAATACATGTGACAGTGAAATTGCTGGATACCTGTAGACAGTGACAAGCTGTTCTGTTCCAGTTTCATAATGAAGAAGTTGGTTCCTTCTCACCCTTTCTACTACTGCACTTAGTTGAATTTTACCACATCATTGGTTTTGGTTCTAGAGGAACGTTTAAAATAAATAAAAAAAAAAGGGTGGGTTTTTTTTTTATTTTCAAGAATCTGACCAGCATCAAACTCCTCTTTTATTGATGCAAGAAATGGTTTTGATTACAGCTGGTAGAGTGAAAGCTTCCCACTCAGGGTAGTCACTACAGGTACTTGTAATACTGGAAGTGAGAAAAACATAGTGGATTTTGTATTAGGCATTTTCCCATCTGCTTGCATCCTAGAACTTTACATTCAGGTACAAACTGAGTGGATTTCTTGTACTAGATAAGATAAACTTGTATTTCTGCAAAAAAGTGCTAGTATAATTTCTAGCTATAAGTGACCGCATCAGTTAATTCTCCAGGTGATGCCAGAATACAGAGGCTTTGCAGAAGAATTATCCTGTGTAAGCCACTGACATTCTCCTTCAGTCATAATGTTTGTGGAAAGTTCAAATGTGGCATTTTTAGAACAGCTGCTCCTGTCATTTGCTAAATGGAGGCAGTAAGATTTAAGCAAATGTGGAAACAACTTTCACTTTCATCTTCATCATATCAGAACCCCTGTGTGAGACCAGCAAACACTCTTTTGGAGAGATGCTCCTGTATCTCACAATGTTCTCACCTGGAGATTGATTGGTGCCTCAGATATGCTGTTGGGGTTGGAGTTTCTGAGTGAATGAAAAGATTTTGGAGGGCAGCATTTGTGCAGTTTATAAACAAGTGTTTTTTCATGGGTGAAAGGATTCACTTTCTATTGCCACTTGCCATAAACCTTTACAATTTTTTTAGCAGTGAGATTTTCTCGTGGATGTAGCTAAGGTTAGTGTTGACACTTCTGTTAAGTCCTGTTGGCCCAGGAGTAAATTCCTGAAATAACCAAGAGTTGTACCTATAGTATTTTTGAGCCATCACGTTGGGTAGTTAGGAACTTGTTGCTTTGCTTTAAAGCAACTGTTGCTGAAGAGATGAGGTGAAACGTTTTTCTGGTTCTGAGCTATTTGTGTGATCCCCTGAAGGGATAATGGAATGGCTTAAAGAATGTAAACCTGCAATTTTTTCTTAAGGAAATCCTAAATGTTTAGGTTCTTGAGCAATTCAGGTGTTGGGTTTCTTGTTTTTTGGGTTTTTTTAAAGCATCTGAGCATATTGTTTTAGGAGACATTAATTTGATGTTTAACATCGCAGTGAACACAGAAGGTAAACTATTGCTTTCAGTACATGCCTGCTTGGGAATTGGTTAGTAATAGCTAGGTTATATCACAATTTGATAGTGGTGTTTGTTGCTTAAACAGGGTAGGGAGAACTGGTCTGTTCAAAAATTACCTATTGTGGGGTTTCTCTGTGTGTTAAGCCTTCTCCCCCACTCCACCACTTGAGTCTTCTGCTCAAGTATATAATGAGAAGTGGCTTTGCTTTGAGGAAAGAGTGATTGGTGGGAAGTGGTTACTGCAAAGTTAAAAATGCTAAAATAGAATGCACCTTGGGGAAAAGATGCTCACAAGTTATTAATGAAGAACTGGCTTTATCATATCATTCTTCCTGTTAATACATTCCATCATTGATTGTGAATCAATGCTTTTAAATCTTTGTCAAATTTGTCTTCATTTCTTTAGTTAGATCTGTAGGTGGATACTTTTGTGTCAGGATAAAACACAGTGACTTTGCATGATTCACTTTTTCTTTTTGAAACCAGTTTTATTAGATATCTTAAGTAATTTTCAAACTGCTTGGATATGTAAAAATGCAGATGTGTATCCAGCAGAGCCTACAAAGATGCAGCAGACTCTTGAGGTATCTGGTTACAATTTTAATAAATCTGTTCCGGCCTCTTGAGTTTCTGCTTTGGCCTGGTGGGAGCAGGTGCTCTGCAGGCAGGTCACACATGGGTCCGTAAAATAGCCAGGTGGGAAAGGTTGTATTATGGGTAGCAGTTGAACTGTTTGTACTGCTGTTAACACAAGTTTCACTTGTTCACTTTCCTAGTGTTTAAAAAAAGCATAAAATGACACATTTAAATCAGTTATACAGCCAGCATCTGATAACAGTAGTAGCTGGCTTGCCAGATAAAGATGTGTCTAAATGTTTAGCTCATGGTCAAGCAGATGCTTGCCTGGAGAGCTGAACTTGGAATTCTTGCTACTCAGCCAATCAGGTTTTCTTCCTCAAGCCTTTGGCTTCTATAAATACCACCTTGGCCTTTTGTGGATGTGGGTAAATAGACCACATAGGATATGACTGATGCAGAAATATTCCAAAGGCTGGATCATTATCCTGAGAAAAAATTGTTGAACAATCCAACTGTCCTGCTGCAAATGGTTTCTGAGCCTCTTAGTGTCCCATCCTATGTCTGGGAGTTTGGCCCATGATGCTGCTGTAACCATAGTTAGCCCAGAGACTGAGTGTTTGTTAGGATACATCTGCCTTGTAGTGAAGTTGTTTCTAACAGTTTTTTCTTGCTTTTCACTAGGGTCCATTACATAGTGAGTCTTCCAACCAGAGCTTGTGCAGCGTGGGCTCTTTGAGTGATAAAGAATTGGAGGTAAGCAGGCACAACTGCTCAGGGTAGTTGCATTAAGGGTGCACGTGATTGATCTCAAAGCGTGGAAGAAATTGTGTGAGAGTCAGGGACAGTCTTAGTTTGGAGAATGGAAGTGACCAGGGAAGTATTTAGCTTGACCCTGCAGACTTTTGACCCCTCTGTGAAGCTTCTCCTTGAAGCTTCCCACCCTTCCAGGCAGGTTTTACCCAGTCCCAAACACAGCATTCGTAAAGCTCAGCTTGGGAAACTGTTTTCATATTCATTTTTGAATATGCATAAAAAGCCAGATAGCATTAATGGGAAAGTTTGCCGAATCTGTCAAATATGTCAGTTTGTCAGAGTCCATACAAGGTGGGGCATTTTGTGGGTTGCTCTGTGGAAGTGTATGAAGGTGGAAATGGATGCTTAGTCTCACTTCTTTAGGATTAACTATTTCAAAATGTTCATTAAAGCAGCAAAATGAATTGTTGTTAGATTTTTATTCTAAAAATCTGTGTTAATAAACCAAAATCTCAAATTTAAGTGCATTTTTTTAATGCATTTCTTATGAACTTCCCCCATAGTTACCAGGTAAGTTTTGGATCATATTTCCCTCTATTATATGGCAGTACTGATATGAGGAGCTTTTCAGAATGCAGTATCTTAAACTCCATAAAGTAAGTGTAATTAATAGTGAAAATCTGAGTATTCATTCTTTTAATTGTTTTTGGTTTTTTTTTAATGAACATTTTTGGAGAGATATACATTGACCAAGCTGACGTTCTCAAATCTCCCATTCCTTGCTTTTTCAGTCTTGTAGCAAATAATGTTATGTGTCATTTTTGTTATGTAAGTACTTGAATGGAAAAACAACCTAAACTGAATCTCATTAATAATCTCACAGCTCCATGGAGGCTGTAATGGAGCCTGTGGTGTTACAGTCACACCAATGCTGTTCAGGAGCTGCTCTTCACTAAACTCTGAGGAGGCAATATCACTGACTTTTACACATACAGGGGCTGGAGCTGCAGGTCTCTAGGCAGTTTTAGACTTTTCAGTCCCCTCATTCTAAAAAAGTACCTTGCAGACACAATGACCACCTTTGTCTTAAGATCCCCTCCATCCTCTTACCAAAACAACAGTCTGTCTGTGAGTACCCAGCTGGTAACATGGGGCTGTAGATGTCGAGCACCCACTGGGGACACAGCCAGGTTTAGGTTCAACTATATCCTTCTTACCCTGCTAAGGGAGGGAGATTGATTTCTGTGCTTATTGTGTGTAAGTCTTTTGGTAGAGATCTTTAAAAAGAGTGCTTGAGATTTAGGTTTCCAAAGAACATGAAACTTAGGTTTTGCCACAGACTCTCTGGCAATGGCTCTCCCTCCCCAAGAGCTATGTTTTGCACAGTGTTTTTCTCCCTGCCCCCAGGATGTAGTTCAGTGGTGGCTGCAGTGTTTGGAGAACATACAGCTTGGGAATTATTTGAGGCAATTTGGGATAAGAGATGTTTTTAAAATGACAATGGTAATGGGAATGGCAAGACATCTCTTTCCAGCAACCTCAGAGAGCTGCTTCCTGCAGTGCTTCCCAATGTCCTTGGCAGGTTTGGCCACAGATGTGACCCTGGTGATGGAGAAGACACTGTGCCAGGGTCTCTTCCATTCTCACGTTTGGGCTTGTTAGCCTTGTACAGACAGATAGGCATGACATTTCTGGAGCCCTCAGGCCTGTCAGCTGTGCTCTGTGTTGTGTCTGTGCATAAATAAATAGATTGTGCATAAATCCACTGATCAGCTGTCCATCAGGTCTCTGGGTTCTCACAGCAATGGCACATGCAACTGACCCTGGACTTCAATGCAAACAGGTGAGGAGCAAACAGAAGTGTAGGTGAATTGCTGCACCTGTAACAGCTTTGTCCTGGTTGCTGTCCTGGGATAGTTCTTGCAGCCATTTGCAGTGGACTTTTGAGAAGAAGCATTGCCTGCAGACAAAGTGAATTGGCTTATTGGACTGCAGGTTTGGATTTCAGTGCTTAAACCTCTCATAGTTATTCCCTTTGTACCAGTACTAACTATGATCACCTTGAAGGGGTTTACATAGATTTTATAAATGTTTGAGCTTGCTCTGCTAGCCCTGTGAGGTCACTGGACAGTAGAGGCTGGCTTTCAGCAGCTGAAATAGAAAAAATAAATTTATCTCCTTGTTAACCACATTCTCTCCCTCCTGCAGCACATCTATGAAAATGTAGCAACTCTTTGAGAGCAATTGTACCAACAAAAGAAACTATTGCACCAGAGAAATGAAATGGCCACTGGGGATATGGAACAGATCATTGCGTTTAGGCATTTTCTTTAAATCTTGGAATAACTGCAGTAACATTAATTTTGAAGTATTGTTTAACAGACTCCTGAGAAAAAGCAGAATGACCAGCGGAATAGGAAGAGGAAAGCAGAAGCCTATGAGACCAGTCAAGGTAATCCATGCTCCAACCCTGTCACAGGATTGCTGCATGCTTGGTAACTGTAGCACCATGTGCACAGGCAGTATCCTAGGAAACTAATGGCTCTTCTCAAGGGTGTGTCAGGCAGCTTGTTATAAACTACTCCATGATGGTGTATTCTCTTCTGGAAACCTTGTTATCCTTATTGGCTGGAAAATACTTGGCGTATTCACACAAACTCTTGCATTTTTTATGGGACAGGCTGCCCAGAGGCTTCGTATGCTGCTCTGAAGTGTTGTTTTCGTCCTGTGTCACTACATATACAGCCGCCAGACTTCAGAATACAGCCTGTACTCTCTTCCTTTCTTTCCAAGATCTGTGCCTGTCTTGTTAGAGCAAGTTCTCACCATGACAAATCAGGAACAAGCTGTGCCCAAGCAGGCAGTGCTGTCCTGGGTGCTGTGGAAAACATGGCATGTTCAATCCAAGTTAGATTTTTAAGCAAATGGGCAGAGGGGCAGATTTTGATTTCTTTCATTCTTCAATAGGGAAATAATGAGAATTGTGTTGACAGAACTGCTTTGATAATATGATAGTAAGAAAAAAGGACTAGGTTTTAATGAGCTGATGTTAAGCCACTGCTAATTATCTCTGAAACTCTTACAGGAATGCTTGTGAGAGAACTAATATGCAGTAATTTATCTGAAGGCAGAGGAGTAAACATACCCTTTGCTCTCTCCTTATCTTGAAGGAAATTTTGGAGAACCTATGCAACAGTCAAGACCTTTAGTGTTTTCTAAGTACTTCAGCAAGTGCAAATGCTGTTTGATTGGATGTGACATGTTTGGAATTGAGAGTTAATTGAATTTTCAACTGTAGAGCCTCCCAAAAACAGCACAAGGGCTGTAACCCTGGGCCAGGCTTTTGTTGTGCAGAAGTTTTGTTGTGATAGGTATTGCACTGAACAGGAATAGGAGTGTCAAAATGTAGGAGGAGGTTTTTAGAATGGCATGGTAACTTTTCTTCTTAAAAGTACCACTTCTATTTTAATCCTTTGCTTTCCTTTTTAGGGAAAGGCACTCCTAGAGGACATAAAATTAGTGATTATTTTGAGGTAAGAATATTTTCATTAAAAAATGTGCCTTAATTCACATTTTACAAAATCTGTAGATAGAAGTTTGTGATGTAATGTGTTACTCATCCATCACTGGGATCATGGATTCATGATGTCAACCTGATATGCTCATATCTGATTAGGCAGAGGATATGAGGAAGTTGATTTTTAAATTAACATCTAGTTGAACAGTTGATAGGGCATTTTTTTCACTTAAGTATCGGTTTGATGTTGATTTCCATTGGAACCTGTATCTCGGTTGAGGATATCTCTAGTTTTGCAAACCATTTTGATGAGGCCCCAGTGTTGCAGAAGAGCCCACCTGCACAATCCTGCTGATTGGAGTGGGAAGTTGTTTACAGGGTTCCCTCTAAAAAAAACTTCCCATGGGAGGCTGGTACCATAAGGGCCAAACCCTTCCCCAAAACAGTGATGGACATTCTAAAAATCAGTTTTCTTTTTGCTCTGCATAATATATGAAGTTTTCCTAGGTCTGCACAATCCAGAGCTGTAGCTTTTCTCTTAAGTTTGTTCTTTATTTTATGGAGTAACTCAGAATGACGTGCTTATGGAGTAACTTCAGAAATGAAGTGCTTACTAGTGCTTACTTCTTTCCTGGGTAAATTTTTTATGAGCGGTACACTGTAGGAGTTTCTGTACCAACTGGAGCAATTCCCCAGTTCCTTACCTGTCCTGCCTCTTAACAGTGACTGGTGCAGGTGCTTCAGTGGAGATGAACATTCTCTACCACTCCTGGATGCACATCAGACACATCTCTTCACAGGGAATGGGCTTTCTAATTCCAGAGAGTAAATAATGATCTATGGCCAAGTGTGCAGGTTTATATCTTTGTGTTGTACAGGAAAATGCACTTGGTGCAAATACAAATGTTTGTCTTAGGTACTTCTGTTATTTGTGAACTGGTAAGGTTTTTGTCTTAATTTATATTCAGTTTATGTAAATTATTCCCTGAAGCCTATAAGGCTTCATTTTTAAGTTAAATGTGTTTCCTCTGTCTATGTTAAATTTGGTTAAATGTAGTATCTCTGTGAAATTCCTGATGATCAAATCTGTTTGTGTGCCCAGTTTGCTGGGGGCAGTGGCCCAGGAACCAGTCCCGGCAGAAGCGTGCCGCCTGTCGCCAGGTCCTCTCCACAGCATTCCCTGTCCAACCCCTTGCCGGTGAGTGTTCTTTGGGGCACAGCTGGTGGCCTGGCATCGGTTAACTTGGTGGTCATGATTCAAACAGGTAAAACAAGGTTCTGGATAGGGAAGTGTTTCTTGGTGAGTGATTTGGCTTGGTCTCCATTTTAAATCTGAAATTGGGTCCTGAGAGCAAAGCCATGTCTAGAACCCTGGGACAGTGGCTCGTCTGTCCATAGCTGATATGAATATCTGAACTTAAATTGTACAGGGTGAATGTTTCTAAAATGCTCTGTGTGTACAGAGGGCTGTCAGTCCTTAATAAAGGTGGAACTGATCCATTAGTTATCCTGTATTCTATTGTAGCACATGAACTTCTCCATGGAGTTGGGAGTTTGTTTTTTGTGCAGTGCTAGTCAGGGATATTCTGATCTTGACTGGACCCTTTGGGTATCTTAAACAATGTGCCCACCACAAATGTTAGGAAGGCCTTTTACTTCTGTTTGTCTGCACATGACTTGCAAGGGGCATTAGCAAAAGCTTGCAGAGAAATATGTGTACATACACTGCTGGTGCTGGGGTTTGGCATGTAATTCCACTTTACTTGCTGCATTTCTGCAAGGTCTGGATGTGAAGAAGTAACCAGTGTTTTTAAACCATTTTAGGACAGAGCAGCTAAAAAAATTTGTTGCAACTAGCAAAGCAGTATTCAGAGGCTCTGTTGCCTGAGCTTTAGTTTTGACCATTGGCTGGGCCCCTTTTTAAAGATTTTCAGCATTTGTTGAGTGTCACAGAAGTTAAGAGACATCGTGGAAAAAGTTGGTACGCCCAAAGCCAAATACAAAGTCTTTAGTGATTACTTATTCTGCAGAGACCTTTGTGCAGTTCTTGAATGTACTGAACTAAACCCCAACACTGAACACTGCTCTGAATTCCATGTGTTGCTAGATTTCAGAAGCTTTGTAATACTGCTTGAAGGGAGAGCTTCACATATGCTTCTAGATACTTTTTAATGTTACTAAAAATTAAAATATGTATTATTAATTGAATGGACTTTCATCCTATCATGCATCAATTCACTAATATATCTCTTTAAAGAGTAGTTAATGAAGAAATAGCATCTCTGAATGTTGCAGATGTGTGAGGGATTAGGGACAATTCTTTATCCCAGCAGATTAGATAACCCACAATGAGACAAGTGGATTCTTCCTTTGGTTTTCTTCTTCTACACTTAATGTGTGTTGAGTAGGTAAAAGTTGAACAGAGTGTTTCTGGTGAATATTGATGTTGCAGTTAGTTTCAGCCAGGCCAGTTTGTCTCTGTCCTTACACAGGTGCTTATTTTCTGTTCTTACTCTTGCAGCTAAACCTGTTATGTTTGCTTATTCATAACAAACTATTCTGGGCCTTTGCAGGATCTGTCCTCTTCTTACAAACTGAATGTCAATGATTTGATCTAATCCCAAAAAAATGGGGGAATGAGTGAAAATTGGAGGACACTTGAGTGTCTTACCTTTTACAAGTGTCAGTGTGACCTTGGAAGGAAGCAGTGTGTTAAAATGTCTTTCACGTGATAAAAACCTCCTCCAGATCTGAGTTAATCTGTGCTGTACTGGAAAATTTCTGCAATCAGAACTTGCAAAGGAATTGTAACAGCCTCAAGATGTTACCACTTCTCTTCAAATATCTTGGCTGATTTGGATTGCCTCGCTTCTCATTTGATTAGAATGATCTGCAGGTCTTAGGACTCTTGCGAGGCTGCTCTCAGGCACAAGCATTCTTTTGGGGAAGGAAGCACACTCTTGATATTGGTAATGTTAAATTAACCAGAAAACAGGTTGCAATTTAGGTTTTTAAGAAAAACTGAAGCCTGACCTGTTTGCTTTCTCGGAGGCATTTGCCTGTCCTGGAGTTCCAGCTTAGATGGACTTGGATGTTGTCGCCCAGATTGCCAAGTTTTAGCAGTGATGGTGTGGCTTTGGAAGCATTGAAATGCTGTTGCTATAATCAGTGTAACTCAGATGATTCTTGTTGTTATACCTAGTTCCACCACAGTTGGAAACTACTACAGGAGAAAGGAGCTGGTCCTTAAGAGATGTAATAGACTTTTAAAGGATTTTGGGGATGACCTAGTACGTTGCTTGCCTTGCAGGAGATGGGCCCCAGCTCTAATGACAGAAATGAGATTACCCTGATGTCTGGGCCCTAGACATGGTTAGATTGCTGCTATTTAGCACTTCTGACAGTTTACCAGAATAGCAATGTATCATGAAATTGGCTGTTTGAAAATGAGTCCTTAAGAAACATAAAAAAAATGTAATTGTGAATGCATTGACCAAAATCCCAGTGTAGATTTTTGGACTTGGAGTCTATTTTGCCCTACTGACTCTGAAGCACATGTATTCACGAAGGCAGAGGGTATTCTGTCCTGTGTATCCATTTGTTAGGGGTTTTTTCAATTGTTCACTTTATCTCCTTGTTGCCATCTGCCATTGGAACAATCACTGCACGAGTGCTGTTTGAGTTATCAGAACCTCACCATGCTGCCTGCTCATTCCTGAGCTGCTGCTTCACTGACAACAGTTTTGGCAGAGTCAAAGAATTGCTTTTTTTTTTAATTAAAAAAAAAGTAGTTCATTTTCTGTTTTTTGACTATGTTGCAGCGGCGAGTGGAGCAGCCGCTGTATGGGGTAGACGGCAGTGCAGCCAAGGACCCACA
Organism: Cettia cetti; assembly: GCA_013401135.1. Taxonomy (NCBI): domain Eukaryota; kingdom Metazoa; phylum Chordata; class Aves; order Passeriformes; family Sylviidae; genus Cettia; species Cettia cetti. The sequence continues at coordinate 62,004 of VZUI01001396.1, forward strand.
GGAAGAACACTCTGCCCTGCCAGCGCTGATGTCGGTGATGCTGGCGAAGCAGCGGCTAGAGAATGAGCAGCTGGCACAGAGGGGAGGTGGCCTCTGTTTTACTTTTGTCTCGGTGAGCAGCTCTGAAAAGATTTGAATCCTAAGGCATGTGTCTAGTTAAGGGATGGGGAATTTGAAGCTTTTCTGCCCAAGTGCAGCCTTGTTTTTGCTGACCCCAGACTGTCACCTTCTGGTAAGTTCATCTCCCTTGTGAAGAGTTCTAGGTCCCAGGCTTTGCTTGTTCAATAAAATTATGTGAGTTTGAAGTTAACAGCTCAAAATCTTACATAAATCAAAATTATGTCATCTGAGAGGATAATACTGATAATACAGAAAAGCAAAAGATTGAAGTGTAGTCTTCTTGTGAGAAGTGTTTGGTTTGGCTTTGCTTAATCTCAGCTGCCGCGAATTATATCAGGATTTTAAAAGCTTTGTCTTCAGCAGGTTGGGCCAGGCTTCTGGAAAAAACTGACTCTGCATTTACTGAACTGAATCTCTAAAGCATCCTTAAATCTGAACCTGAAAGTGTGGTGCAGGCCAGGCTGGAGCTCCAGTGTGGAGATGAATGTATCTGCATGAGCACTGGTGGTTGTGCTGAGGGACATGTAACAATACACAACTTTCTTTTACAGGCCCAGCAAGGCAGCCCATCTTCTGCTGGATCAGGGAACACTGAGCATTCCTGCACTTCCCAAAAACAGATTTCCATCCAGCACAAACAGTCACAGGTACAGCTCACTAGACAACATAGCTCTTGGATGTGAGGTTGAAACTTTGATGCAGCTTTTCTTCCATGCTAGAGGGTGCCACTGATAGTGGACATGATGTTTCCAGTGAGAAGAGCCAGTATTCCCAACTCCATCTGTAACTACTGAGTGAAGTTAATTGCTCTGAGCTTTATTCCTCGTCCTGTAAAGAGTGTTTTCAGTTGCTGCTGCTGGAGTTTGTCCAATCTACTGCTGAGGCTTTTGTATGTCAGTGCTGTGGGCAGTTCGTCAGCTGTGTAATTGTGCTTGGGAGAGGAACACCTCAGCTCTGTTTGTTTCTGCTGTGTTGTATCCTCAATGCTCTTCCTCCTTTTGGAAGTGAAGGTGAGAAGGAAACCTGAGTGATAGTTGTGAATATCTCTGTTCAAGTGCTGGCTCTGTTCAAGTTCTAGGTCATGGGTGCATCACATTGTTTATAGTACAAATAGCCACAATCTGACTGGCAGCTCTTTGACCCCTGCAGAGTCCACTTATGGAATAGTTTGTCCTGTCAAGGTGGAACATGGTGTATTGCTGAAAGTGCTTCCCAGCAAATTCACTGACCTGAAGTCAAGAAGAGGAGTAACTCTTCTGACTACTATCTTTTTGGTACCTTTTAAATTACTGAGATTTTTTTAGCTGTGTCATTGTCTGTTGCTTACCAAGGTGCCCAGCTTTATCTGCAATGCACCTGGTTTATTTCTTCTCCAAGCCTGCTTTTAATATTCTTTGGATTTTCATCTCAGATCTCTGTCTTCCCTTGAGCAATTTTTAAACAATCATTTCCTCACACCAGTCTGTGTCAGAGATTATTTTGTTGCTAGGAAGGTCCATTCTCCATTAACCCTACAGGTGGTACAAGTCCTCTGTTCACCAAGGGCAGCAATCCCCCCCCTATGGAGTACTCACTTGCTCAAGTCTGGGCTCTGTTGTGTCACCAGGGTTGCATTTGCTGTCTGTATTGTTAAATTGCTTGTCTGGGAGGATCCTGACAATGCATGGAGAGGTCTGTGTGTGAAAGTGATGCCACAGCTCAAGAACCTGCCAGAGATTGTCAATCTTGGCTGTCCCAACACCCATGCTTAAAACAGTGGTCCTGCCTAGAAGGAAACAAGGTCTTCTTATTTTCTTCTGTGCTTAACATGCTCACAAAGGTCCATGTTCTTAGCAAGACATTATCTGACCAAGCTTTCTGCCAGTGTTCAGCTTCATGATATTCCCCAGAGGTCTAGGTGGAGCATGTATGTGCAGGAAAGAATCTAGGAAGATGTTTGGTGGCATGATGAAGGCACATACACATTCTTGGTTTTTCCCTTCCAAGCCTGTTTGGAGTTGATAGAATTAAAAGATAGGTAAACTTTAGTGATTCCCAGCTTGAATCACTTGTGGCAGTGCCAAAAGCAAATCAGCATGATGTGATTTCCTCAGCATTTTCAGTTAGTGCTAGGGCCCAAGTGCTCCAAGGTGACTTGAGGTGAAGTCACATGTAAGAGTATGTATCCTGACTTCATCTGACACAGGGCAAGCATGTCTGTGCACTTGCCTCAGTGAAATAAGTCACTTACTAAATAAACTTTCTGCTGTTTGGCCAGCAGCTGCACCAGGTTCTCCACAGACATCCTGCACGGTGCCTTCCATGGCAAAGCTTTTCCTGCAGGCAAGGAAGCATGAACCAAATTGAGTAAGAGGTGAGGTCACCTGCCCAGGCTGCCTTTTTGTCTCTTGGGATTTAGAGCCGTCTTGCTTGATGTGCCATGCTGGCAGGAGCTCTGTTTGAGCTTTTCCATACTGAGTATATGTCAGGAAGCAACAGTCAGCTGAGTTTGTCTCTTACTCCATGGTGTTGGCTTCCAGGCAAGCTTGAAATTTGGAGAACAGTTATATAACAACCCCACAGGTAAGACTCTGCAGTCTCTTCTCAGAAATGGAATAGGTGCCTGCTAACCACAAGTGTGAAATCTGTGTGTGCAATCCTGGAGAGTTTCCTCTGTGTTGACTTGGCTGGTTTAGATTCTGTGTTAATGTACATACTGACTCCTTCCACTTTTCTTCCCCGCCCTTTAACTGGAGTGCTGAATCTGAAATATTCAATGAATGTAGTGTCTTCTGTTCCTGGGTATAACTCTCACTTCACTGAAGGTATTTGGGATGTTCTGCACCCCATAAAACTTTCCAGATAGTTTTCACTCAAGAGTTTTAAAGCTCCTGTCCTCAGTGGGTACTAATACATCAGTTTATCAGAAACAAATCTTGTGCCCAATACTCTTGCTGTCAGTGTTTTACAGTATTTTAAAATGAATACCTGTGTTTTCTGTCAGGATCACTTCAGAGCCTGCAGGTGTTGACTTTGTCTGCAGGTGGTTGTCTGTGCTCATGAAAGATCAAAAATTTGATATTCCATCTAAAGGCTGGGATTTGATGTGGGTTTTTTTTTTTTAAGCCTTTTTTCTGTACAAGAGCTCCTGCATAAGGGACCATTGTGTAAAAAGTGTGTAAAGCTCAACTATAAATGTAAAATTTCACAGGACACAGAAAATATTTTGGGCTGTTGAGAGTTACCAGTTTGTAACTTCAGAGCTGCTGGCTCACTGCACCTTCTGTGCTGAAGAAGCCCACCATGCAACAACAAAATGAATAATGGAGAATATTCTTCCCCTTAATGCCAGAATGCAGGGGATCAGTTCTTCTGAGACTCAGCAGTTCAGATCAGAAGGATGTCAGTGCTGACTATTCAAAATATCATCCATTTGTCTTAAACGTGGTTTATGGTGATTTTTCCCTACAGTCTGACCTCACTATGGAAAAAATATCTGCACTAGAAAACAGTAAGAACTCTGACTTGGAGAAGAAGGAGGGGAGGATAGATGACTTATTAAGAGTAAGTATTTAAGTGGGACAACTCTTCTAAGGGCTGCTATTTAAAGGTACTTAGAATGCTTGTGCCAGCTAGGCTGGTGAGCAGGGGCTTGTATACCAGCCATAGAACCAAAACTTGCAAGGTTAAACAAATCCCTTACCAGCAGGATAATTGTCTGGCCTGTGGACATCGGGCCTGCTTGAACCTAAGCAGTGTCTGGGGGTGTACAGTGCAGAGTTATTGTAGCTCAGTTGTTTGTATCCTCCACAGTGCTGGCCTCCTTTTGATCTATTCACAGAATCATGGAATCATTAAGGTCGGAAAAGACCTTGAAGATCACCAAGTCCAACCATCAATGTAGCACCACCACCATATTCTCACAAAACCATGTCCTCAAGTGCCACATCAACACATTTTTTTAACACTTCCATGGATGGTGACTCCCTTGTCCCTCAAGACAGTTATTCCCCTCTTCTAGGTCCTGAGGAGCTGACTCTGCCATTTGTTTGGCAGTGTGCCTAGTAGCCTTTCAGTAGCCTGGGAAGCCATGTTCTGAAATGCTCATTCAGGAGAATCAGAGACATGTATATAGATGAGAACATCTTTTGGCCAAACCAAAGAATAAAGCCTTTAGTATTATTCAGTAAAAGATAAATACCTTAAAATCAAGGATCTTGTCTTAATGGAGGAGTTCTAATTGACTTAGCTTTCATCAGCTGGAGAGACATCTCTTGTGAAGAGTTGGAAAGCATTATAAAGCACATTAAAGGGAGTGGAGGGAAGGCTTTGTGTGTTTCTGGTCTCAGCACCTGAAAGCTCAGTCAAGCTCATTGGATACATGGGGCACAGGTGAGCTTGTGGGAAACAATCCATGAAGCAGGAAATAGATTTTTTTTTTTTTTTTAAATTATGATTATTTTTGTTTTTACCAGACTATTAGTTGGAAGGGTAAATGGTTAAATTTAATTCTGTTAGTGAAAGTGGTTGCATATACAGTCTTGCTGTGGTGTGAAGCAGCAGCTGCCACTGAGAGCAGTCGGTGTAGAAGGACTGATGCAAAGTGATTCAAAGAATAATTTAACTGAAAATAGAGTTTCCCCATCCTTTTCCTCTGCCAATATTGTGGCTAAAGAGGGAGAATAGTCCAGCAATGACTAAGCTATTTTGAGACTTCATTAAAGAAAAACCAAAAACTTTTGTTTGTCTTTAATCTCTTCGTACCTTAGTTCCTTACATGTAAACCAAGATGACAGAACTTCCGTGTTCTAGAGGGGTGTTAGGATGCGAGCGAGTTAAAAACTTAAGAGTTTTTCTTGGATGTTTTGCTAAACAAAACCTGTTCTTTTATCCCGCTGGTTCGCTGACTTTAATCTGATCTCCACGGCTAGCTGGAGAAACTTCTTCCTAAATGATGCTTAGTTTGGCTCTTCTGAGTGGTTTAAAGTCACATGCTTTGTTCTCTGTTCACTTTTAGGCCAACTGTGATTTGAGACGGCAGATAGATGAGCAGCAAAAGATGCTGGAGAAGTATAAGGAGAGATTGAATCGATGTGTAACGATGAGCAAGAAGCTTCTTATAGAAAAGGTGAGCAGGGGACATCTTGGCAGTCACAGTTCATGTTCTTGAAAGTGTCTCTATCTTCTTAGCAGTAAAAACCTGCTCCTGTTGCTTTAGTGATAAAAGATAATTGGAATTCTGTCTTGAATTATTTCTCAGCAAACAGGAATGTAATCCAAAGACTGAAGTGGTTCAGAATGTTCAGATTTCGTCACATTGCACAGTGGCAGAGTGATCTCTTGTTTAAATGAAAGAGCTCTAAATGCAGCAGGCATTGCTTGATTTGGAAACCCATACACTTGAAAAGCAATTCTGTGCAGCTCTGGCAATGCAGGAGCAGTGTCCCATTGTGCAGTGGAATTGCAAATATGCTCTGGGACATGAACAGGTGATTTTCCTTCTTTCAAGTGGCAAAGTTGGAGATCATTGCTTTGTGTAACATTGAAAACAACACACTGGAGTCAGTGTCAGGTTCACCAGCATCCAGGCTGGTTCACTATTGAAAGATTTCCAGCTTTCCTGATGGTTAAACAGTGTGGGAGTTTGTTTGCTCTTTCAGCTGTTGGCCAGTTACACTTATTGTTTGTGGGCACTGGATAGGCAAAACTACCTGGGTGCTGGCTGGGACATGCTGTCTTGAGTTGATTTTGTTACAGAGCTAACTGTTCTTGGTTGAACAGGGCTCCCCTCTCCAGAGTGGTGACCTAGCTGAGGTTGTGTCACTTCTGGACATGGTACAAGACTAGGACTGAACTGACTGATCACTGTATCTTAGTCTTAATAGTGATTCAAGGTACATTTTCTTTCTTCATCTCCTGAATAAGGGCCTGGTCAGAGCTGGGCCTGCAGTCTAGCTAAGCTACTGATAGGGATAGTTTTAGGGATAGTTTTAATCCTAATGCCAGGCTGATCTCAACTGATCATAGGATGGGTGAGCTGCCCAGGCAGTCATCAGGAGGGAAGTGAGATTGAAATGTCATGGTGGAGGTAAACAAATGACTGCCAGACCAGTGTGAAGCTCCAGCAATAATTTAATCAATGATATTCAGCTGGGTTTCAGGTAAGCATAACTGAAATAATAGAAAATTGTAAGAACTGGTGGTGATTTAAAATGCAGCACAGCCCTTAGCTAGTAATTTATGGCTTGTATTTTTACATGGCTTTATTCTGCTTTCAGTCAAAGCAGGAGAAGATGGCATGCCGAGATAAGAGTATGCAGGATCGATTGAGGCTGGGGCACTTCACCACAGTGCGGCACGGCGCGTCCTTCACCGAGCAGTGGACAGATGGCTATGCCTTCCAGAACCTTATCAAGTGAGGACAAACAGGATCGTCTTTAACTTCAGAGGCAGAAATGGAAAAAACCCTAGCAGTTGTGTGTGATGTCTTGTACATCAGAATGTGAGAATGGTGTGACTGATGCATGGAAGGATCAGATAGGAACTCCTGACAATGGGGAGCTTCTTCACACTGAAGTGAGAAATCTGTTTCCACTTAAACTTCCAGAGACTTGAACTGGAATGAAATGGTTTGAGTTGGCCTCTGGGCCAACTGTTGTTACCTGTCGGGAATCCTCAGTGCACCCACCCAGCTTTGTAGTGCTTGGAGTGGAGGGGTGGCCCAAAATCTCACATATATCTTTGAGTCAGTCCATTTGATTTGCTCCTTGCATATATTAATCAAAGAAGGCTAATTAGCTTGCTTTTTTTTCCCCCTTAAGTAGAAAGTGGAGATGTGTGAATGAGAAAATCCATGCTATTTAACTTGTCTTGCCTTCTGGTAACAGTGATCAGAGGGGTTGCAGAAACCTGGAAATAAAAATCAGAGACCTTTTATGCAGGATGTTAATGGAAATATCCAGTAAATTCCCACCTGGCCTAGACCTTTAAGTAGGACTTGGCAAATTAATTGCACTAGAGAGTTATCACATCACTTCTCTGTAGTCTCCCTCTGATAGGGAGATGTAGCTCTTGTTAGGCACAGATTAAGGACTTAAGGACATGGAAAAAATACTTCTGGAATACATACCTGCAGTTGCAGTCCCTTTTTAAAGGGGAGTTAGGTATTCAAGGACTTAGGTCATTTAGACTTGAAATTTCAAGAGTGCTTTTATCAGTGTAAAATGTTTCAAGATAGTCTTTTTATCTTGGAGGAGATACAGTTCCTTAGTGAAATCAGGGATGATGTTGGTTATATTTCAGAGAATTTAGGATAGCTTAACTGTACTTTTGAAGTGTAAGGACACTTTCTCAGACAGTGCCAGACTTCAGGAATAGTTTTAACAGGAAAATCTGAGATTTCAAACAGAGGCTTCTAGGAAAAAGTGTGTGGAAAGTTAGTGACTTGCCATGGATCCTGGGATTCCATGGGGTTAGCAACTGCTTTAGATGTCCCTTGCATGAATTAAACCTTTCACTTACTGAAAGATTTCTGTGAGGCAGGAAAAGGATCTTGTTTTATTTGAAAATACCTTTAAAACTCTGACTCATCATGTTTGGCACATCCCCCTTTTCTGTACAAAAATATTTTGTTACAAATCTTACAAGTACAACTGATTTGAAATTCATGGCTTCAATCTGCTAAGAACAGATGCTGAAGACAGCCAAGTACACACCCTTAGTTATCTGTGTTGTGTTTTTTCTCCTCTCTGCTTTTCAGGCAACAGGAAAGGATAAATTCCCAGCGGGAAGAAATAGAAAGACAACGAAAAATGTTAGCAAAGCGGAAACCACCGGCAATGGGCCAGACCCCTCCAGCAAGCACCGAGCAGAAGCAGCGCAAGAACAAGACCAATGGAGCAGAAAATGAAACGTAGGTTCTGTGGCCTTCTTGGTGTGTGGCAGAGCCACATGCTTTGATTAGAGCACAAAATATCTCCTGGGAAATGAAATCTTACCCTTGCCTTCAGGCTTCACTCCATGCACAAATGAATGTTGTGGAATTAGCCTGGCATTCAGCAACATCTGGCTCCAGTTCTAAATAGTTTTCATTGAAGTTAAACAAGGATCATTCCTGAATCCAGACTTCGTATGAACTTGATTTTTTTTTTTTTTTGAGTCCAGTAATTTTTTCAGTATTCCTGTTGTGGTCAAGTTTGAAAAGTGGGCTCTGACTTCAGTGTTGCAAGTTCAGAATTGATCAGGGTATCAGGGTATACGTGGTGCTTTTTTTAAGGAAAACAAAATTGTACACATTTAGAAGCCTCGATTTTTGTGTATTTACTGTGGAGAATTCTGAGTTAAGAGTTTTGAAACAATTAATTTGGAATGCTGAAGGAATAAGATACTCTCTATTGAGACAGTGCATTGAGCATTGGCCTGTTCTCGAAACAGTGCTTCACACATAATGTGACTCAGGAAAATGGTGGACGTGCTACTCTTCTAGTAGATTTTTTCCCCCCTGCCTCTTTTGAAGTTACTGATGCTCTAAAGAGATTTGATATTCTTCTAGAGTAAAGCTGGAGCTCAAAAGAAATTTAGAATGTTATTTTTCCAGATGTGTCTGTGGGTTGGAAATACATTTAGTCAGAGACTTAGCCCTACCTTCTCCTAGTTTCCTTTATAGACTTCATTTTATTGCTGTAGACTAATACCATAACCCTCATTGACACTTGTTATTTTTCATTATTAAATCTCCTGGGCTGGACTTTACCTCAAAGTTCCAGAAGCCCTTTGCATTCTTGGTCTTAATCTTTAAAAGAACATGTGAAGCAAAAGCTCCCACTGTCTTTACAATCTCAGCAGAGATGTCACAAGTTGGGTGAATCCTGATGTTCAGGCTACCTACCCTCAGCTCCATTTCTGTGCCCCCAAAATGGAGTACAGGTACCTGCAGTTCAGGTGGGTTGTGTTGGAGAGCACTGTGTGCTTCCTGCAAATAGCTAAGTTGGTTGGAGTCATTTCCCCCTCGTTCTGGCCAAGGGGGCCTGAAAAGAACTAAATAAAACTTTAAAGTTATCTTTTTGTATTGCTAGGTTTGAGCTGGGAGAAGCAAATGGAAGGTCTGTTCATGGATATTTTGAAATATTGCTATTCACTGTAGCAACCTTTCTGTTCCAAAGGGCAGGATGAGCTTTCCCCATTTTTGTGGGATTCTTTTTCTCCAGGAGTCTGGTGCAGCTGTATTGTGGCTTATTTTTGAGACATGGCAACACAGGTCCTGCTGTGCCCTGGGAATCCTGGTCATGTCTGCGATGCTTCTGCTTGTGCTGTGAGCCTGCCTTGACATAATCCAGCTTTACCATGCTCTGCTAGGAAGTGTTTTGGGCTCTCAGGTCTTTTTCTCTGTTTCTTGCTGGTTTATCATTTTTCACTGATACATTTTAGGGTGATATTTTAATAGTTTAGAAAAGCTTCTTGTTGTGTGTGCTTGATAAAAACTGCTTGCCAGGGTATGGATGTGGTTAATTTTGAACATTATAGCGTATGTGAAAACACTGGGGTTTTTGCAAGTCAGCTGTAGCAACTGAGTGTCTACTTGTTTAATCATTAGTTATCCAGTAAGTGCATTTGTTGGACCATTATGTATCAGGAACAAAATTTTATTACTTCTGGAGGGAGGCTTTTCGTTGTGGAACTTACAGAGGCTGACTTTTTTGCAATTTAAATATAAATGTTTTTAAAAGTTGATTGAGAAGCAGACAGCCAAATTGCTTTTTGATTTTTGGTTCCTCTTTGGTTCCTGGTTACTTTGTCTCAAAAAGGAAAGGAAGGTCCCCTGATGCAAATTTAAACACAAGCTCTCCCTCAATGAGTTTTCTAGCCTGTGAATGAGAAAAGAGTTTTCATTCAGGAAAATTAACCCACTGGGGCTGGTTGACATTCATTAGGAAAGCTTGGGCAGCCTTCAGCTGCACTAGAGGTAGGGTGTTTCCACCGTGTTTCTGTGAAACAGGGCAGTGTTTGTCTCAGAGCCCCCTTGATTTTTGTGGTGGTTGCTGTGACAGACAGCTGTTTCGGGCAGCCTTAGCCTGGTGGTGCTCGTTACATCTCTGCCCCAATGGGTAGACTGATGGTGTTCGTTATCTGTGCACAAGCACCTGTGCAAACCTTGTGGCTGGTTTATTCAGTTTTCTCTTTATTCCTTACACAGCAACAGCAACCAAACAATCACAGAATCACAAAGACCTAAACTCTTACGATGCCCTTTTAGATTATCTGAATCTAATTAAAATTCAGGCTATGTATGTGAATTAGAATCATAAAATACCCTGAGTTGGAGGGGACTCGCAAGGATCATCAAGTGCAGCTCAGGGCCCTCAGCAGTTTTATATGAAATAAAATGACATGTGACCATTTTTGGTACTGGCTTTGTTTTATGTGTATCTTTAATTTGTAATAAGCAGTTCTTTCTGCTCAAGATTCTTTCATAGCGAGCTTGGCTTATGAGTTTTCCATTAAATTTATCAGGTAACAACTGCTTTAGGCCTTGTTTCAAGTACCTGGACTCTCTGCATTATCAACAGAGGGAAGTTGGGACATTTCAAGATGAGCATTTGATGAGCTGAATGCTTTCTCCTCTCAATTTACTAAGGTCCCCCTGCACAGACTTAGGACTTGATTCCCCTTTTAAAGAAGTTTAGATGTTGATGCTCTAGTGGCCTCCTGCACTAACCTTGTGTGAAGTACTGTGTTGAGCATAACTGCTGTTGCAGAAATCCTCCTGGGATATGCTTTGAACTCAATTTAGGTTTAAAAAAAGATATTTGTGTGCTCTCATATGCAGGTTTTGCTTACAGAGTGAACAGATGCAGTTGATAAGAACGTCATAGCTTTATGTTCACATGTGGTGCTTTTACCAAATTCCTTGTTGGTAGTAATGAGATAATTAATATAGTGATTAATTTTTCTAATCTTAAAGACCTCAGCGTGTCATTGCATTTCACTAGTGATGGACTCTGTCACTGTTTTAGTGTAAGGCTGTGCTTTGTCCTACGTGGCACACTTGGCGTGCAAAAGACGTTAAAAACATTATGAAACTTCTTTTGACCAACCACCTAGAGCAGAAACTTTGCACATCATCAACTCTCAATAAAATAGGGATTATTCCCTTTATCCTATTGCTTCTCATGACTACATGTGAAGTCAAAAACATGATAAAGTAAATTTCCCAGGGGTTCCCTGGAAGCCACTTGGCAGAACCTGAAACAGGAAAAGGTTTTGAATCCCAGGTCATTGCTGTGTCTCCAGTGGCTGTGTGGCCAGGTGTGCTTCTACTCTCAGACTGAATAGCTGGGTTGAATTATCCAGCTTTTATTACAAAGAAAAATTTGAAAATTACTCAGTAAAGCAAACTTTACACAGAAAAATAAGATGTGGAATATTTGGGCTTCACTTTTCCATATTTAGATTATGGTTTAGCTGTCTTCATTAAAAGTCAGTCAGTAGCCCAGGCAGTATTATTAGAGACTTGAATTTGAAATTAATGGATATTGTTGAGGTTTAAGGTTTTGTTCTCCTTTATTAAAGGAGATTAATTAAAAAATAATTATCAATTTTTAAAAGATTAATTAAAATAATTGCTAGAACATTTTTAATAATAATGAAGCATTCTTTTAATACTTAAATATTATTATTGAAACTTATTTTGAAATATAAGTTTTAGAGTTTATCTAAAAAATTGCATGCTGGCTGTTGATGTACTCTTTGGAGTTGTTACGCTGGCAGTGTGCATTCTGCAGCTTGTTCACTTTATCATGTTTGGAAGCCTTATGTGTTGAGTCTTTCTTTTTTATGCAGGTTAACGTTAGCAGAATACCATGAACAGGAGGAAATCTTCAAACTCCGACTAGGTCATCTTAAAAAGGTAAGAACTAGTTGCAGCAAAGGCTTTTTGTGCAGTATTCTCTGAACAAGAGCATTTCTCTGTAGAGGTCACTACTCGTTTGAGGGGTTTTGCACTTGAAAGGGATAGCCAGAATTTTGTAATAATTTTTTGGGGGCAGTGGTATTTACAGAAGATGTTCTTTGCTTCAATAAATAGCTTTCTGTGTCCTTACAGTTAGGATTTCATTCAGAGTTCTACTGTTTTGATACATCTTCTGACACTGTGACCTGTCTGGTGCTGGATTCTGAATGTGTATAAGATGGGGGAACAGTAAGGAATGGACCACGGGAAGAAAATTATAAGAACACAACAACAAAAAAGAAATGCAACAGTAATTGACTTTTCCAGTTCTCTGCAATATTGAATAACCAACGTTATCAGTCCAATAAAATCTCTTGGGGTGTTGCAAACCAGTCCTGTTCAGGCAGCTGCAATGCAAGTTTTTTCTCAAATACCTTGGCCTCAGTAGGAACTGTACCTGCAAGTGAGATTATATTTAGATAAGCTGTTGATTACCTTGAAAGTGATTGCAGTGACCTATAAATACGTTTTCTGGAACACTTCAACAGATGAAATACAGGGAAAAAACCCCAGATGTCTTCTGCCATTTTCGGGTTAGTTGTGATCTCTGCTAAGGCCAAGGAGTTTTCTTTTGGAAATGAACCAAAGAAGAAGCAAATGTCTTGCTGGAGTGCCCCTTCCTTTCTCAGGTGGTGTTGGAGCTCTACATTTAGGCTTTTTTCTTGTAACCTTGACACACAAGCTGAATGCAAGGCCTCATTAATGCATCCATACTCCTTGTTATTTTCTGTGGAAGGGAAAGTTACTGCCCACCCAGAATCTGCTGCCTGTCTGCCCACAATGCTTTATTGACCTGTGAACAAAGAGAAGCAATATGGGCAGGAGAATGTTGCAGGCATCTACAGTCCCACATTGCTCCAGATTACCTGCACGTCCATCTATCCTGGCATATAACATTGCCACCCTGGAATGGAGGAAATGGACCTAAATGTAAAATTAAGTAATGTGTTGGGATTGTGGCATTGAAGCTGTGCTTATCCTTCTCCACTTTTGGAAACTGGCTCATTCTTTATGTCTAAAAATAGAGCAAGTTGGAAAGGGAAGGAGCAGAGTCACAAGACAGATGGGCAACGGTGTCCCCTGAGTTACATACACAAAGTGTACTGCTCAGAGAGCACATTTGAATTGAGGTTTGCAGCCCTGGCTACAGTGATGTGAATTCTTAAGTCGTCTTTGAGGGCATCAGAATTTCCAGCTAGACAAACACCATGTCAGAACTTCCACATGGAACACTGACCTATTTGTGCAGTTACCACTAGTAATGTCATTCTCTCACACATCCCATCCTGTCCAGATACTGCCCCATCCCTTGTAGCATCATGACATCCCTGCTCTTACTGCTGAGGGCTGTCTTCTTTCTCTTGTCCCACCAGAACTGAAATTCCTTCAGAAACAGCTGCATAGCACTTATTCAGGGAAGGAGCAGGACCACAACAAGAAGGCTTCTTAATTACAGAAAATACTATAAACAAGGACATGTAAAGATATGTCTCCTCCTGTATTTGTAGGTGTGAACAGAATTGCCCAGTCAGTTTTCATTCCTGTTACTTGTGACATGACTGCAAATTGACTCTGACCATCTCTCTGACCTCCCGCACAAGCAGTCTCAGTTTTATGCCAACAACCTCTTCAGAAGAGGAATTGCACTTGTGTTTCCATAAATCAGGTGGAAACACTACCTGAAGTACTTTACAGTGTTTGTGTTTTCCTTTTGGTTTTTCCTTGTTTAGGAAGAAGCCGAGATCCAGGCAGAGCTGGAACGTCTAGAGAGGGTTAGAAATCTGCACATCAGGGAATTGAAAAGGATACACAATGAAGATAATTCACAGTAAGCACATGGGATTCAGGAATAAGAACTTTAAGTAATTTTTTAGTTGTTCTCTTCATAATGAGAAAGTCTTTTCATAATGGGGAACACTTAATCCTTTTAAAATTGATGTTATAACTCAATAGTCGATTGTTGGTGGTACAGTTATAGCTTGAAGTTCACTTAAGACAAAGGCTTCCAAGTGCATCAAGGTACCATTAGATAGTCTTTCATTGGTGCAAAGTGATCAAATAGCATAAAATTTGTCAGTCATTAACACGATTATATTTCTGTCTGAAAGTGAAAATGTTGTTTCTTAGCTGTGCAGTAGCTGTAATTTATTGTGCAGAGGATGTTATTATTTTGTTTTCCTAAACTCTGTCTTTTTCACCAGATTTAAAGACCATCCAACGCTAAATGATAGATATTTGTTGCTACATCTTCTGGGTAGAGGTGGCTTCAGTGAAGTATATAAGGTAACTTGGAATTGGCAATCTGGTGTAATCTGGATCTGTAGGAAGCAGTTTTTACACTTGTTTTCTCAATGCTGTTTGAATTACGGAGGGAAGAAGGGAGGACAAAGCTCATGGTGCGTCTGACTTGAATTAAACATCAGAGTTGAGATTTTTCAGGTGCTGGCCTTGTCCTCAGGGGTTGGATTTCCTTCAAATATGTGTCAAAAAATGTTGCACCAAGTGTTCAATTTTTGTTAGGAGAGAGAAGCAAACCACTTGTTTCTTGACATGCTATGCACAAATACCTGCAGTAGCTAAGCCTTACTGAGACAGCACAGTAAGTCTGAACATCTCTGTAAATAAGAGAAAATAGATTCAGTAATAGCAGCAAAGCCTGTACTTCTGGGGGTATAAGGCTTTGTTTCTTTTGCCTTCATTTTACCCTCTGAAATAGTAGACTGGGGACTGTGTGTGTGTAGTTTGGGAATTCCTTAGAGCTGAGGATTCCTGGTATGTCAGCACTCTTAACAGCCAAGACCTGGGATACTTCAGTGCTTGTTATTTGACTGTTACGCTTAGAGCTATTCCAGTTCTCAATATTCCCTATTTGTACTCAGAAGTTTGGAATTCATGTTGAAATTGGCTAGAATAGAAATAATTGTGCCAATGCAAATATTGGAAAATTTATGGTGATTTATTATTTTGATGCAGCACAACAATAAACCTAAACTAAGGGGACTAGACTGCTCACATGGGGGAAAAAAAGAGTGTAAGCTGTGTGTAAGTACTTTGAGCTGCTTTGCTTACTAAGCAAAAAGATTTGGCTCCACAGATGAAAGCAAAATGGTATGAATGCTTCCTACCTGCCTGCTCTTAAGAGTGGTAACTTAATAAAACAGCAAAATGCTTACCCCTTCTTCTCCAGGGTCTTGGCCAATCTATTAAGCCTTAAGAATTAAGTAGACAACTTTTGAGATGAACACACATTATACCTGTTTGCTTACCACAGCATTTTATTCTGTCCTGGAAATCATTATATTATTGTTGCTGCTCTCAGGCAAGGTAGAAGATTCCTGCATTGCTCTGTGAGTGTCATTTCAGATGTCCATTCTTTAAGGACTGTTTGGATAATAAAAACGTGGAGGGAAGGTTAAAGCACAAGATCACACAGCTCTGCCATTGAAATCTCCAGCTTTTATTTGTGCTGAAACATTCTGCTCTCTGTTGGAGAGCTGAGCTACCAGTCTGAAACAAAGCATTGAAAAATCTTCTGCATTTTGATGGTTGTTTTTTATTAACCCAAGTGTAGAAAGTGCATTTTGGACTTGGGGGAATAATTGCAGGATCTTTCCCAGTATAAAAGCTGTCTATATTTTGGTAATTTGGTCTTCCTGGTCTCTTTGTAACTCTGGTAGTATAATGTGAAAATCAATGCAGAATGAGCTAGATTCCATGGGGAAGGTCAGATCAAAGCACAGAATATTCAATTGTTTTCATAGTTGCTTGAATTCATTAGTGCAACTTACTATATCAAAATGTGGGTTTGCTTTTCCCTCACTATGTTTTAATGCTGATTTCCTGGATGGGGATATTGGTTTGTTAGAGTTTGTCTGCTTTTGCAGTATTAACTTGAGCCTGTGATTCCTACTGATTTCCAGCTCTTCTCTTTGCAGGCATTTGATTTAACAGAACAGAGATATGTAGCTGTGAAAATACACCAGTTAAATAAAAACTGGAGGGATGAGAAGAAAGAAAACTATCACAAGTGAGTTTGTAAAGCAGCCGGCCATGTTTCCCATTTCCTCCTGCATGTGGTTATCCAGTGCCTGTGAACAGCCCGCCAATTTTTTCCTGTGTTTGCCACATTTCAAAAGCCACCTTCAGTCCCTGTAGCTACTTGCAAAAGTTCTGGTCAGATTAGAAATGTTTTAAATGTGTGCATACACAGACAGTTTTATATAAGCCCTGTGACTACACATTTTAAAGCATCAGTGCTTTGTGAGGAAAGTGCTGAAGTGGCTTCTCTCTGAAATGTTCAAGCAGTATCATGGGAAATGGTTTTTCCTGCCCATCTTTCAGGTACACATCTTTGTTTTGCTCTGTGGAAGCCTCCCCCTTTGCTTTTTTTCATAGAATAAGTGATCCTAATTGTGACTTTCCAATTCCTGAAGGGAGCCTGCAAGAAAGATGAACAGAGACTATTTACAAGGGCCTGGAGTGACAGCATAAGGGAGGAATGGCTTCAACCTGGCAGAGAGCAGGGTTAAATTAAATATTAGGAAGAAATTCTTTACTGGAAGCCTTTTGCTGTTTGGTAGCTCTTGCTCCCTAATGCCATGGGTTAGATAACTCTGCAGAGTGACAGCCAAGCCTTCTCCACAGGACTTCCAAGATAAAGCTATGTTCTTAATTCCCCAACAAGTCACTGAGACAAACTAAGCTGAATTTGAAGCCTGGAAATTAGGCTGTTAAGCATCATGGAATTCTTCTAGAACTTGCTGATTTTTGTATTTAGCTGTTGTGGATCTCTTAAGGATTTATGAGGTTATCCTATTCTGGCAAGGTAATCAATAACTCTTCTTTAATCAAGAAGAGTTATTTTGTAGCTTGCCAGGGTTGGAACTGCACTTGGGTTCTGTGGTTCCCAAGAGCTGTTCTGTGCAGTTCCTCCTTCACTTGATTTTTCTGAAGCTGTCCGAGAAACATACATGGGTTTAATTGAAGCTGGGTGCTGTGTGGTGTGTTTGGAGTCATTATCAGGAGAAAGTAGAATTAAATCACTTGCATGACTAATGCTTAGACTTTACTGTTTTCAGACATGCGTGTAGAGAGTACAGAATTCACAAAGAACTGGATCATCCTCGAATAGTTAAACTATATGACTACTTCTCACTGGATACTGACTCGTAAGTTGTGTTGCTCTGTCCTTTCCCGTGGTTTCACCTGTTCACTAAAGGTGAAGTATTCAAAACTTTCCAGGAGAGTCCAGAAGGTGTCCACACCAATGTTAGACTTTACTGCAGAGATAACAGAGGTGTATTTCCAGCATACACTGTTTTTCTTGAGACTCCAGCTCACAAACCAGTGTGGTGTCAGATGTGATGCTTTACTGGTAAATTCTCCTCTTGGCCCTGGGAAAATGCCACAGTTGATACAGCTTTCAGTCTCTGCGTCTTTAATGGGGTATCTCTGACCTTTGTGCTGTTGAGCACTGAGGCCTGTGCTCCTGCTAGCTTACTTTTAGAAAAGGATTATTAGGCTGAAGGACTGTTAATTTAATATATTGGCCAAATAGGTGAGTTACAGACAAGCAGTAACAAAGTGTGCTAGTTTCTATCAGCTGCCTTAATTGCATCAACTCCTGGTTTTCTTTCAGGTTTTGTACAGTGTTAGAATACTGTGAGGGGAATGATCTGGACTTCTACCTGAAACAGCACAAGCTAATGTCGGAGAAAGAGGCACGATCCATTATCATGCAGATTGTGAATGCTTTAAAATACTTAAATGAAATCAAACCTCCCATCATACACTATGACCTTAAACCAGGTACGCTGTGCTGACATGCTTAAGGATGCTAAGGAAATGTAAATGGGTTACAAGGAAGTTTCCTTTGGTCAGACAGCAAAAAGAAGACAGGGCTGTCTGGGAAAGCTAACTTGCAACAAGAAAAAACCATAAAATGCATAGAACATTTGGAAAGTGTGTAAAGGGTGTCGTCTCCTAGAATTGCAACATAAAACAAGGAGGTGTAACATTTTCAAAAATGAGACCTTGAACCACCAAGTGGCTGTGTTTGTTTTCTTAATGTTCTGCTTGTATTATACTGTTGAGAGCTTCTGTAATTGCTTCATAAAGGTTCCCACAATTACTGGTGTGTGCTTCATGTTACCATTCTTCTGGCTTACTCTTTCTGTAATCATCTGGCTGAAAATTTGGTGCCAGAAGCTAATTTTGAAATGTTCATTTTTTCATATTGTATGTCAGCTCCTAAAGCTGAGAACTCAGTCAGACTGCTCAGGTTTGCCTTTGAGTTAATTCAGTTACATCTGCCATGGAGAAGATCCTCCCCAAATGGTGTTGTACATTTTCCTTCTACCACCGGGGCAGAGCCACAAGGGGGAAAATGGAAATGCTCTGTTTTGGGATAATGCATATTGGCTACATAGCTTTTTTCCTAGTTCAGTAAATTCATCCATCTCTTTGGGCAGATATCCCTGACTTGTCTCCCTGTGCTGGTGGTGCCTCATTGGCATTGTGTAACTGGTTTGTGATGTAGTTTGTTGCATCCACATGAGGAAACATGTACAGGAGATGGTGCTGTTGCACTAGTTGTAGTGACCCTGTTTCCTCCCTGGCTGTTCCCAAGTTGTCTGAGGCCTGCTTGCAGCTGCCTAGAGCTGTGATTCATCCACTGCCATCACACACAGTTCTGCTACTTTGTTGTAGGCTTGGAGAAAAACACTGATGATCTGACTTCTTGATGGGCTTATGAAAGACTCTTGCCTAAGCAGTAATTGCCCTTTTTGAGTTTAGAAAGTCACTGGGGAGCATGTCAGGAAGGAGAGAATTTCTGGCATGTTGAGAAGACAGGGCAAGTCAGAACTTCCGGGCAGAATGAGTCATAGCTGTGTGTGTGTACTTTTCTCCTTAATCCTTCTTTTTGACCTGCCCTTCCAATGGGTCCTTTGGGAGGGGTCAAAACAGCTTGGGCTTGAAGCTCATTTGGGTAACAGGGCTCCAGGATATGGAGGCTTCAAGCAATATGAGGTCACTAGGTCATTCAAGATGGGCAGATCAGCTCTAGCTGATCAACGTGAACCCCACATTGTCTCTGAAGTTCAGGGTTTTGAGAGTTAAAACATCTGGTGCAGCTCACTCTAGGTCCCTTGTCCTTGTGCAGTGCAGAGCTTAATGCAATTTTATTCTTGCTAAATGTGTATCCTAAGGGCTATTTCCTTCCTCTGTCTAGGTAACATTCTTCTAGTCAATGGTACTGCATGTGGAGAAATAAAAATCACAGATTTTGGACTTTCCAAAATCATGGATGATGACAGCTACAACTCAGTTGATGGCATGGAACTGACATCACAAGGGGCTGGTACTTACTGGTAAGTGATGCCTCGGGCACTTGCAAGTTAAGATCAAGAACAGTTTATAAACAGCTTTGGAGGTGTGTCAGCTCTGTGTGTGCTGCCATTGGCTGTGACAGCTTGACACTGGAGGTTTGAGACCCTGGAAACTGTTCTTGTTGTCACACAGCTCCTTTTGAGGCTGGCAGCTTTTCGCTGTTCAATAGGTTGGTGCTTGAAAACCAGCTTATGTTGAAAAGGCTGGTGAAAAGCTGTATATGCTGTTGAGATAGCAAGCTCCAGAGTGGGGCTTGACTGCTCTTTTGCAGTCCAGAGTGGCTACATCTTGCATCTTAAACAAGAATGAGAGAAATAGTGTACCTGTTTGGAAATTCAGGTGCATTAGGAGATGAAAAGTATTCCACTGAAATGAGAAGGTGAAGATCTTACGTTAGCTCTTGAAGGTTAGCTCCTGAAAAAGAGTTAAATCTCACAATGTTGTCTATAGCCAGAGCTTCACTTGAATGTTGTGTTTTCAGCAATTCTTTATCTTCTGTGCCAAGTGTCACTGTATCACCCTTGGCTGAGAGCAGACCCTTGGTGAGTGCCACCAAGTGTAACTCTTAGATGTCACTGAAGCTGCAAACTGTCACCATGGGCAACAGAACATTTTTTGGGCCATTCTCTGTTGTATAGCTTTGTTCTGTTCTTAAAAATGAAACTAGCTGTTTCCTGAGTGAAGCTGAGTGTCTTTAACTGAACATGTCATCTGGGGTTGTATTTCTAAAAATATGTATTTTGACTGTGTGCTTTCACTGTGGAATTGTTGGCCAAGCCCTTTCAACAGCAAGTACCAGTTCTGAAGATAAAAGAAATGGGCTTGTTTTACATGCTGTGGTGAAAAGAAACTGACTGTACTGACTAGTTCAGAATACCAAGTGTCTGGAGAGTCCTTGGGATCACTGTTCCCAGAAGGAGGAGGCATTGGTGATCTTGACCCAGAGATGCACAGGAATGAAATGGGACCTTTGAGTCCCAAGCCAGTATCTGATCATAGAATTTTCTCTTCTAAAAGAAATTGTGGAAAATACTTGAACCTGCTGTTTATAACTTCTTAACACTCCCTTCTAATCAGGTATTTGCCACCAGAATGTTTTGTGGTTGGGAAAGAACCTCCAAAGATTTCAAATAAAGTTGATGTCTGGTCAGTGGGAGTCATCTTCTATCAGTGTCTATATGGCAGAAAGGTAAGAAGGCGTTTAATTCCTTTTCTTAGTGGTGTTTCCCAGACCTTTTGGGAGGCAACTGAGGCTTCTGCTTCCTTTTTCACAGACTTAGAATGTGCTCCCTTGTCTCCTTGCCATCAGTTCCAGGGCAGAGTCCATGTTAATGAAAGTGGGGAACATAGACTAGGCTGTGTTGTGCTCTACCTTTAGCATTTCCTTCAGAAAAGACATTCTGCAGAACATCTCTTTCCATGGGGCATGTTTTCACTGAGGCTGTTTTGGGCAGGACAGGTGTGTCATTTGTGGTCTGAGGTTTCTGGTCTGGTCTGGTCTTGTCTGTGACACTTGTTGTCTCGCCTTCCAGCCTTCAAGTCCTTAGAGTCAGAAATTTCATGTAAACAAAAAGATGTTTACAGAATTCTTTATCTTATTTACATTCCTTTCTGTGAAAGGACAATTGATGGACACTTTCTGAGACAGTGGAAGTGAAGAGGTTGAACCTCTGTCTTCCAATGTGGTCTCTTTTCTAGAAATCTGTATAAGTTGTGAGAAAAATTAAACTTCCTTTTTTCCTGCTTTGACTCCATGCTGATCACTGCGTCTCCCTCGGGACAGCATTGCATCACAGACACTTTCAATGTCCTGAGTCTTTGTTGGTCTTGATGACTGCAAGTGCTTAGGGATGAAAAAAGTAGGTACAAAGACGCACTTTAGAAGTTTTTAGGATGGCTTTTGGAAGGGAAGAGCGTGGATCAGGAAAAGGTGATTTTTCATGAGAAAAGGTAGTTTGCTTTATGACAACAGGAGAGATAGGATGGAGAAAGGGAAAGGATTCCATTGGCTCTAGTTTTTGGGAGTCCCTGGTAAGCAAGTGTTGTGAAATGCGGGGCTGACGCGTGCTACTCAGTGCTGTCAGTCAGACACTGAAACCAGCCTAGCAGAGATGAGTGGGTGAATCTCTGCCAGCTCAGATGGATGACTCTCTTAGTTTGAAAGACAGGTATTTGCTAAGGGGGGGCAGGACCTCCTTAGGAAATGTGGAATTCAAATCCCCTCCCTCCAAATTATTATAATTTAGGAAATTAAACGGCCTTTCAGGCAGGGTTATGGGGATAGGGATAACAGTTCTTTACTAGTATTTATAACATTGCAAACAAACAGTAACAATTACAGCAATAATACTAAGCAGAGCCAGGTAAGACCTCGAGGGGCTTTGTTCTCACAAAGCTCGGGGCAGTCTGATCTCACTGAGAGCACCAGGCTGGAATGGTGGAACAATCCCAGGCCGGTGGGTGAGGGCAGAAAGCTCTGCAGTGGTGGCTGGAGCGGCAGGGATGTCCCAGCAGGGGAGGAGACACAGTACCGCAAAGCAGTGCCGAGGAAACAGCGGCAGCAGGACAGGGTCGGCCTGACAGGGCAGTAGAAGATGGACTCAGCTGTTCTGAGGCTCAGGAGCCGATAATGGTTCTCAGGACTGGAGCCAATGAGAAACCAAGAATCCTCCTGCAGCAGCAGCAAGCAACAGCAGCAGCAGCAGCAGCCATCCCTGCCCTCACCGATACCAGGAGCAAGAGAGCCACTGCCCCCCCCCCCCCCCCCCCCCCCCCCCCCCCCCCCCCCGTCTTTTCCTGCCTAGGTCCAAAGCACCCCTAAGCACCCAACAATTAGTTCCCTTGGCAACCCAATGGGGAAAAATTCCACAAACAAAAGGAAACAAATTCAACCCCCAACAATGACAAATGCTGTAACAGACCCACAAGGTCCAGAAGCAGGTGGAGGTCCCTATTGGCCAAGCTAGACATGTTCCAGCTTGATCCCTTTTGTTCAGTTGAGTGTGGCAGCAATGCATCCTAGTCCTCTGGTAACTGCAGCACCTTCACAGCAGTTGTGGGCTGTTTGCCTGGAAAAATGCTTCTGTCAGGTGATGATAAACAGTAGAGCTACAGGTTTTTTATGCCTGTCACCAACCTTTAACAACTTTTTTCTTTCTTTTGGTAGCCCTTCGGTCACAACCAGTCACAACAAGATATTTTGCAGGAGAACACAATCCTGAAAGCTACTGAGGTGCAGTTCCCTCCAAAGCCAGTAGTCACACCAGAAGCAAAGGTAAATCTGCTTGAGGGTCAGGCAGCACAGGCAGTTCCAGCCTCCTGATTCCCATAAAACCAGCAGGAGTCCTGTATTTAAAGCTTACCTATCACATAGTGATCAGTGGCTTTGCATGTCCCATCCTTGGAGGTGGTCAGGGCCAGGCTGGATGGAGTTCTGAGCAGCCTGGTCTAGTGAAAGGTGTCCCTGCTCATGGCAGGGAGGTTTGAATGACATGAGCCTTAAGGTCCTTCTGACCTAAACCATTCTGTGATTCCATGATTACTGCAGCTGTCAGGCTGAGCACTGAACACTTGAGTGCCTCTGCCCATGCTTCTCCTGGTGAGCTTTAGTGCAAGAGCTGGGTTGTGTCTAGGGATGGAATTTCAGCACTGGGGTTGTCATGTTGGCCCCGCTCCCAGAGTCAAAAGCTTCCTGTTTCTGTCATAAAAAACTAATTCTTGCTTTGGCTTTGGGGCGCTGCAGGCGTTCATCAGGCGGTGTCTGGCCTATCGAAAGGAGGACCGAATAGATGTCCAGCAGCTGGCCTGTGACCCCTACTTGCTGCCTCACATCCGCAAATCTGTATCCACAAGCAGCCCAGCTGGAGCTGCAATTGCGTCAACCTCTGGATCATCCACTAACAGCTCTTCAAACTGAGACAGAGTAATAGGCCAAAAACTGATTGAGAAACCGGCAAAAAAACTTTCAGAAACACCTTTGGAACAGAGGAATCCACAAGGGTCTCAAGAAACCTGTACCAGGTGCTTTTTTCTCTTGCTTTTTTCCATCCATAGAGCATGACAACATCAACTCTCATCAAGAAAGCCTTCGGCATCTAGGCCAAGCCATGTGGCTAGGAGATGGCTTGAGGTTTATCCAGTCAGTGACCACAAAAGGGTGGCTGCTCTTGAGCAAGGAGGGGAAACTCAAGAAAAAATACGAAAGGACATGGTTCCATGTACTGTGAACTTCTGAACATGCAGCCTTGGGGAATCCAGGACACCGTGTGTGCTTCATATGAAGAATGTGGACTTTGGAAAAAAGACTGGGCTAGTCCAGTGTTGATATTTAAACATTGTTCTTTTTCTTTTAATAAAGTTTAGGTAACATCTCCTGAAAAGCTCGAAGCACCAAGGTTCAGCTGGGGATGGTATATGACTCTTTGCCCTTTGGAGGGGAAAAAAGTTGATCCTGCCTGTTCATGGCACTAGAGTTAGTGTTTTACCCCTAATTAATTTCATTTTTTAAAAAATAACAATTTTTTGGAAGAAAACAGTTTTCTGGTCTCAGTGAAACCCGTATTAGCAGGTTTGTGGCAGTGTCCATTCTGCAGCTGGTACAGCTTTCTGCTCCTTTGGGGTGGCCTCTAAGGAATGATTCACCTTTTTAAGAGGGTGGTGAAGCCCTGGGCGAACAGGCCTGTGTCACTCTGATCAGAGCAGATCACAGCTCAGGCTGCCACAATGTCTCAGCTGCTGCTTCATTGCTCTCACAACAGTTGCACCTTTTTAATGTGTTGAAGTGCTGTTATTTTTGCAGACCCAGCCCCTCATGCTCATACCAAGCTCTCCACACTTGTGAGCCTGATCTTGGCCGGCAGGCAGAGAGTGGGTGGGGATTGGAGCACAGCTTAGGTGTCGCAGGTGAGATCTGTGCCCACACAGTTCTCTACTGATCTCGTTCATCTTAGAGCATTCCAGAGCTGAAGGCTTCCTTGTCTGCTCCTTTCCATTGGGTGATTTGGCAGCAAAGCTTCTTCTCTCCCTTAAAACTCTTCAAACTTGCTGATGCATGAAACTTGCTGCCATGACTGCATCCAATTTCAGATGGCAGGGAATGAGATAATGTTCTTGAAAGGAGCAAACACGCTAATTAATGTCTCCCTCCTGTAATCTCCCTAGAACAGTCTTGTACCTTCAGCTGGATCTGCCTGCTGTGAAATGGGAGCCTCCCACTCTGCTTCCTTTTCCTTCCCTCATTGAAGGGAAACTGAAAACACAAAAAGCCCAGCAATTGAACATGTGGCAGCCAGGTTGGAGTGCTCCTAACATGTGGCAGGAGTTCTTAGCCAGAAATATTTAAAGATGCAGTGTTGAGGAGCAGGGTGTGTCCCATGGGTGAATCGAGCACTGCACTACTGCAATTCAGGATGGTGGTTAAAAACCAGATCACCGTGTGCACACTTCCCAGTCCAGTCCCTGGACCACTGTGGACTGGGGGATCCTTGGTGGGACAACTCCAGGATTGCACCCACAGCTGTGGCAGCCTGTGGGCTGATTGGGTGGCTCTGTTACCCCAGTGGCATCTCCTGGCAAGTGCTGTTCCCCATCATGCACTAAGAACTTCCCCTTGTCCATTGTATTGTAAGCCACCATCTGCAAATACTGTGCTTAAATCTGATCAGGAACTTGTTAACTGAGAAATGGAGCAATCTGTTGGAATTACGCAACAGGCCAGGAAAGTGGAGAACTCTGCTGCTTTGATTTTTCTTACTATTTTTGTAGTGACTCTTGGGCTTTTAATTGGATTTACTCCCTTGCAGCTGCATTAAGGTGGTGTCTAAACTGCTGTAGTGTTTCAGACAAAGAACAGAAATACTGCATCTTTAAATCCTGAGCTATTCTCTCAGCCCTTTCCATGCCTGCTGCTCTAAGCCAGAAGTTAATTGTCCAGCAAACAACTTCAGCATGTTTATACAGCCTCTGTCAGGAGAAATCAGGGTTGGTGCTTCATCCCATTTGCCGAAACTGGTGACTTGGTATCTGCCAACATCTGAGAATTCTAAAAGGGTTTTTTCTATCCTGGTCCCATTGTTTCTTGGCCAGCCAGTGTGTGCATCTCTGTGGGTGTGATTAATTTTATGTCAGAAGCATTTATTCCTGCTGTGCGACACCCATCCACAGGGCCAGGGGACAGTGACAGCCTTTTGGGGCTGATGGCAGGGAAGAACCCTGGTAGAATTCTGGCTGCAACACTTCCCTTGTTAAGATGGGTTTCACTTCCAATAACAGACCCTATTGCCACACTGTTCATTTACTTAAAGTGTATGAAGAATTTGTAACTTAAACCAGGCCAGACTGTTTTGGCTCTACCCAACAGATGAGACATGGATATTAAAATAAGTTTTAAGAAACTGATTTTCTTGGCTTTTACTGTTTTTCTGCTCTTGGCATTGGCATGAGCTCTCTTGCAGTGGCTGCACAGAGATGACACAGGACAGGATGAGGAAGTATGGAGGAAGGGTGTATTCCATAGCTTAGGCTAGTGAGATCTCTGCATCAGAGGGGGAATCACCGAAAATTACTGAGTCACTTAATTACTGGTGTTGATCTTGTCCTGGAACATAAATTAGAAAGCTGAGGTGGATTTGTCCCTCAGTTTCTGTAGACTGCTAGCTGCCTTTAGAAGCCATATATGTTGAGAACATAAATATATGTTAAGAACATTTAAAAAACACATTTTCTGTTGATGAAGATCTGTGGGTCACAACCCCCCATCCACTCCCCAGCCCATGGACACCCAAGTCCCCCCTCTCAGTCACCCACAATAACCACACTGAGCAGTGATGAAACTCAGCTCCTTTAATTTCTTGGGGCTGGGCCTTGTCAGCTTTACAAAAATACACAACAGAAAATGAAAAAGGACCTTGGCAGCTGAAGATGTTGAGTCTGTTTGTATCTGGAGTGGGGAGCGCTGAGGCCCTTGGCGCATCCAGCTCCTCCACAGGCATGTGAGGCCACTGTGCTGGGTATCCTCCAGAAGCCAGAGCCTGCCTCTAGAGCTGCTTCCTCAGGTGAACAGTCACCAGGCTCCAGGTTGCTCTGCAAACCTGGCCTGACCTTCACTGTGCCTGAAGTCAAACTCAGTGAAGTGCAAGTGAAACCAAACACTGAGCAAGCTTGGCTCTCTCCCTGCCGCTGCAGTTGGCTACTTTACAGCCTCCTGTTCCAGTTCAGATGATGTGACACAGATCTGGGCCAGGAGAGGCAGCAATGGTGCTTCAGTAGTATCAGCAGCATCATCATTGTCCTGCAGCAGGAAGGCAAGTGCCCACACATATAGGGACGTGTGCGGGGAACACACCTTGGCACCCACAGGATCAAGATTCACCAAGGGGTTGTCTTGCTGGATGCTCCGCCTCCTACATTTGCAGTTCGGAGTCATGCTATAAATGAGCTTCCCTCTGCTAAATGGGCCAGTCCCAGTTTATTTTGTGACCTGCCAAACCCACAGTGTGAGCTTTGCAAGTGCTCCCAGTGTCTGCCTGGGGTCTGCTGCTGGAGGATGTTGTTTTCTGGGTGCTACACAAGCTTGGCTCAAGCAGCCTTAACCTTAACCTTCCTACCCCCAGCATGGAGAAGAGACTTAGGAGTGTGTGGGCGCATAATTAGGTACAGCCCTGACTCCCACCCAGCCTGGACCTAACCTTTGCCACCACATGCTGATGCATCTTTCCACTGAGACACTGATTTTCCACAGCTGCACATAGGTCTGCCTGTGGTCTCTGCCTCTCCCTGGCCCCAGCGCTGCCCTCAGGGGCAGCTGTTTGCCCCCCTGGCCATCACCCTGGGTGGGGGCAAAAGGCCAAACAAACACAGAGCAGCTTCGCCTCCCCTCACTACATTCACACACAGGAGCAGGCTCTTGGCCATAAGAACACTATTGTCTGTTCTGGGAGCAGGCCTGAGACACATTCCCATTCCATGCTTTAGTTGCATGGGGGTGTGAAGGCCAGGAGAAGCTGCTGGCTTGTGCTGATGGTGAGAAGTTGCATGCTGGCACCAGCTCTGTGTGCTCTTCCCTGCTCCTCTGTAGGGAGTAGCCTGCATCTCCTCCCGGGATGGGTTACTGTAGTCTTTCTTCTCCCTCCACCTTCAGCTGCAGTTTGTTTCACTCACTCTGTGGCTACACATTTTCAAACACATTCAGTGAAGGGGAGGCTCAGGTGCTTCGAGCTGATTCAGGAAAGCCTGAAAATAGAGGTTATCTACCATCTGCCCTGCCAGAGTGGGATGAGCCTCACCAGGGCCCAGGCAGCCCTGGCCAGGAGCTGCTTTCCCATCCTCTGTTGCTTGGGCTGCAGGGATGGTGCAGAGCAGTGCCATGGTTCAAATGGAGTTAAAATACAGGGATGGAGATAAAAATGCAGGAATGAAGATAAAAAAGCAGGGATGCTGTGAGCAGCAGGAAGACAGGGATTCAGCCTCATGTTCAGGCCAAATCTCCCATTCCCACCTGGGGAACACCAGCAGCAAAGTTATAAGGTGATGAGCTGTGCTTTGCATTCAGGGGAAGAAAAAATCCAGAGCTCTGCTTAGCTCTCTCCTCTCCAGACTGAAGGCACAGCTGCATAAGAGCCATGAGCACACGCTGCCCCGTTGGCAACCACCTTGCTCTTGGCTCAGCTCTGCATCAGGATCAGGACTCCAAACCTGTTTTGTTCAGCATTGGCTCATCCCAGCTCACGCTAATCCTGAAAATCCACACACTGAACATCCAAACCCAGAAGGGTGGCTGAGATTGATGCCAAAACCGCTCCAGGCTAAAAGAACTGGTGAGGGATGGAAGTGGAAGGGGACATGCCCATGGCTATGAGGTAAGACAGTGGCAGAGATGGAAATGTAGCACTTGGGGTCAATTGGACCTTGCTGCTCTTGCTCAAAAGAGCTCAGGGGGAACAGGATAAGATCTCTGCTCCCATATGGGATCTCTGGTCCCATACGCGCTTCCTGCAGGAGGAAGATGCCATTCAGGATGTGCTGTCCTCCACTACTCTCTAGCTGCTTTCCCTCCCCAGTCTGCAGCCCATTTCCACCAATTTGCTCTTGAGTTATGCAGAGAAAGTGTTTTTCTAAAAGGCAAATTTCTTGTAAATGTCTGAAATTCCCTCTCTGCCCCTATCCAGGAGCCCTCCAGGGGACACCAGGCAGGAAGAGAGGCAACAGGCTGAGAAGGCAGCACTTCTCCTTGGCAGCCCCTAGCCCTGTCTCGCCCCCGCAGCGGAAGGCCAAGATCTCAGTGCTGGCCCTCACAAGGCTGGAGCGCCCTGAAATTCCTCATGGCAGCTCCAAACAAGCACATCTGGTTTTAATAAATTATTTGCAGCTTGAACTTGCCTGACTTTTCAGGGCTGCAAAAGACAGAGCAGCAAAGAGCTCAGAGCTGCCACGTAGGGCATCCACAAAGGGACCTCCTTTGCAGTGCTGGGAGACAGCAAAGTTTGGAAGGAGGTCAGGGGGAATGGGGCTGACCAAGTACGTTAAGGGATCCTGGCAAAGCTCCATCTGCTCCTTGCAAAAGCCGAAGGGACGGTTGGGCTGGAGGCAGGGAAAGGTCCCTTCATTTTGGCTTAGCTGAGTGTTCAGCAGAGCCCCGCCTGATCCTAAATATTGCATTTCAGCTCCTGGGGGAGGAGCACGGGAATCAAACAGGAGGTGCCTCCCTGACACTCCCTGCTTGGTGGAGCCTCAGCCACCAGCATTGAGACCACTCTCGCAGCGTTGAACCCTAATGAGACAACAAAACTCTCAGGCGCATCAGTATGGGGCCCCAATGACAACTAACATGCCTGGGGCTGTGGAGGAACTGAGCCCCCACATGGTGCCCCCAGGCTTATCCCCAAAGGGAAGAGTGCAAATGCAAAGCTTGGGGATGAGTCCCTTGCTGTACCCCCATGGGGTTCCCCACCAAACCCCACATCCCAGTGAGAGGATACCAATCACCCTCACTGCCTGCAATGCAAAGCCTGGAGCTTGGAGAGGGAGCTGGACTGGCTGTTCCTGCCTGTTTCCAACAGAAAGATGACGTGGCCATTCCCTGCTGCTGCTGCCGGCGCAAGGGAGAAGGAGCCAGCAGACGCCAAGACGGCCTCTTCCCCAAGCAGTGACCTCAGTGCACAGCGCCTGCCAGGTGGGTGTTGATCTTGGCCCAACCAGTCTTATTTAGGGCCAGGATGAGGCTGAGGCAGTGCTGAGCTCTTGGCAGAACCTGGCAGGTGCTGCTGGTCCACAGCAAAGCAAAGCCACTGACACCAGAGTTCCCCAACAGCTGCCACCTACAAGCAGGGCTTTGCTCTCCTGGAGCCCTCAGTCCCACAGAGAGCCATGGGCTGGGGGGAACACCCTTGGAAGAGTGCAACAGAGCAGGGCATGCTGCCTCCCTGGTCATACAATAAATAGAGCCTTAGGACCTGCCTGTCCTCAGAAGTGGCCAGACCTTTCCTTCAGTAAATCTGAAGGCTACAGATGCTGTCCACAGGTCCAAAAATAATTTCCTCTAATGCCTCTGACACAAGCAAACACCAAACATGCCCCATGACAGCCCAAACTTAGTTAAGTCATGGGGTGCCTCACTGCTCTGAACACCCCAGCTCCAAATCTGGGATTTCTTCCCCACCTTTGAGTCCCACTCTCCGTTGGTGATGTATTTTGCAACCTGCTGAGTGTCCTGACTGACCTTTTTTCTCCCAAGTGCTCCTGACCAGGTCAGACCACCAGCCAAATGTGGGCAAGCGGCTTGGATCTATCTCCAGAAATGTTTTTCAAGTCTTCTGCAGAATGACTTTGACTCGAGCTGATGCTGTTTCAGCCCATCCCACTGCAGTCCCTCCATTGTGACCACTCCCTACATGGGATGTTGTTTTGGCCTAAACTCAGAATTTATTTTTTCAATTAAATGACAGATACAAGTGCTTCAACTGTGGGAATTAGCTATTTACACTGAATAACCCAAGTTCCAGGTAATCCTGGGATAAGGCCATTGCTCCCAATCGATCTCCCCAGGCAAGGAGCTTTCCTGAGATTGTGGCCAGAGGTGCAGCTGGTTGTCCCCTGCATGCAGCCATGTGCCCTTGTCCTTGTCTGACAGCAACTCATTAAGGCCAGAGGAGTCAGACAGCCTGGAAACGTCCCAAGGGAAAAACACATTTCCTCCTGATTGACTCTGTCGAGTAGTGAGTTGCAACTCAACTGGTACTAAACTGGATTAGGAGGAGAGTAGGTAAGGAGTTGTTGGCCTGTGTTGAAGAAATTAATTAAGAAGTGCTAATTATCTGCTAGTATCATGTAGCACAGGGGCCTCCATAACAAAGGATGAAAAAGGCCGGGAAGCTGCAATGCTCCATGGGATCCAAAGCCTTTTAACTCTGCTATGTTCCTTTTTTTGGATGGGTTCAACTTCCTTGAAAAGGATGTCAGGTTTATCCAGAATGGGTGGAGGGTCCCACTCACGGGACTTCACAGCCCCTTCATGTCCAGCCACTGGCGTCTCAATGGATGGCATCCCCCTGGAGTGGTCGCCAAGTTTTTGGGATAGGATTGAGGATCTGGATGATTCCTTTCCTCTGATCTGTCGTGCTTGTTTCCTGTGGCAGCCATGGAGGCCAGCAAGGCCTTTCTCTCAGTGCTGCTGCAATTAAAAAATAATCCCTGCTTTAAAAAAACCAAGAGCCCAGATGCTGATGTGCTTAATTAGCCCCCTCAGGGGGTTTGCATCCCCAAAGCCCATCCTGGCACAGGCCTGAAGGTCCTTCCTGCCTTGCTGGGAAACAAGGAAATCCCTTATTTTCTGAAGAACAGCCAAACCATAACTGGCTCACACCCGTTCCTGACCCCCTCAGGGGTTTGTGCCATCTTGGGGCCAGATCCTGCTCCCTGCTCAAGGGACCTCTGCTATCAGCTTGGTCTCACCAAAAGCATCATCTCCCCCAAATTTGTATGGCAGAATCCGTGTGTAAAGGACTGACTGACTCTCCCTGCACTGCTCATATCCCAGGAGAGCTCAAGGAGGTGAGGCTTCCACACCCTCAAGAATGGGCACCATGAGCATCATCCAAATGCACCAACTGGATGTAGAAAGCCAGGAATATGCTTCCAGTGTTTTCCATGGTATACTGCCTTCTTTGAGTGGCTTTTGGGGCCATGGGAAGCCCTGCTGGAATGAAGGTGTGAAAATAAAGTTTAAAAATTCTTTAAAAGTTTTTAAAAGCATTTTATGTTCAGCTCCTGGATGTGGGATATTCCTACACTGGATATTGTGCATGTTCTTCATCCCATGCCCTCAAGCAGGGTACCAGAAGCTGTAGAGCTGCACCAGTACCCCACAGTTGGAGGGACTGGGCTTGTGGTGGAAGGTGCTGTGAGCTGCATCCAACTTCAGCATCCACAGCTGGACTGGGAGCTGCCCAGCTCTGTGACACAGGTATGGATAGAGGAGGATCCAGCTGGGCTGGCTGTGCTTGGGATGAGGTAACTCTGCCGGGCACTCAGAGGTGCAAGCAACTATGCGTGGTGGGAGCTCACGGCAGCCCTTGGCTGCTCTCCCCGGCGAGGTGGGGTCCCACGCTGAGGACCCGCAGCGGGATCCGAGGCACCGCGGGCATCTTCCCCCCACCCTCCGTCCGATGTCCCGCCTCCGTACCGGGACATCGCGACCACCCGGAGTGTGGAAAGGGCTGCTTGGGTACTCTGCTGGGTGAGCCAGCCAGTCCCGGGCGTCTGCACGGATGTCCTCGCCAGGCTGGGCTTCACTTCTGCCACTCCCCCGCTTCACCCCCGGACCCCCCGCCCCAGCGATGCAGTGCAGCGGGCGGAGCCCCCCGGGCTCGGGCCGCGCCCCGCTCTCTTGTCGCCTCTGGGCCGGGCCCCTGCCTGCTGACGCAGTGTCTGCCCGGCGCGCACGCTTCGGGTTTTTTTCTTATTTTATTTGTAACAACTTTTATCCCCCTTCTTTCCCTCCCTCTCCCGCTCGCGTCCCTCCTCCTCCTTCTCCCTCTCCCCACCCTCCTCCCCGTCCGTGGCCCCGGCCCGGCAGGAGCGGCAGGAGGGGCCCAAGCGGAGCGGAGCGGAGCGGGCAGCGCCGGGGATGGGGCGCGGCTCAGCGGGACCGCGGCCCGTCTGCTCCCCCCTGTGCCCCCCCCTCCACGGCCCCCTCTGCTGCCTCCTCGGGCTCCAGCTGGTGCTCGGCGCTGCGCACCCAGGTGGGACCGCGCTCTCCCTCCCTCCACTTTCCCGAGTTTTCTTGTCGGGGGGAAAAGCGGGGGGGCAAACCACGTCGAGTAGCCAAAGCAGGGCTGGGGAAACCCCCCGGGCCGGGCTCCCCCAGGGAGGGGGCGGTGGGACCCCGGCGCGCAGGGCGGAGGGGGCCGCCTGGCTATAACGCGGATCACATCGCTGTGGCTTATTCCCTCGCAGAATGTTTTATTTGCTTTTACTACGGTTTGTTTTACTCCATCCCTCTCCGCCGCGTTTCGTTTTCTCCAGTTTGGTCGCGCCGTGTTTTCTTCCCGATCCGCCGTGTTTTCACTCCCTTTCATCACTCTTGAGTTGAACTCTCCGCGCCGAGCGGCCACGCAGCGCCGGCCGAGGCCAGCGGAAACGCTTCCGCGGCCGTGGCGGGGTGGGGGGGGGGCCAGGGCCGAGAGGCGGCCGCCGGCCCGCTGCGCTCCGCAGCTCCGCTCCGGCCCTTTGTCTCTCCGGGGAGGGCAGTTCGCGGAGGGGGAGGTCGGGAAGGGGTTTGTTGGAGCTTGCCGCGCTTTCCCATCCCGACCCCCTCCCCGCTCCAGACGTGTTAATCCTTTGAAAAAGTGCCCCCGCGGAATCGGAGCCCGAGTGGGTGTTTGAAAACTTTTTTTTCCCAGTAACTCCTCTCAATAAAGTCAACGGGTTGTATTTTATCTTTTTTTAACCTTCTGAAGGCGCTATGAGTCAGACACTGGAGGCTTCTCTGCATGGCCCCTGAAATTGACGTTTGGGACCCTTTTTATCCCTAGATAGTCTAGCCCAGAACTAAGGAACTGGTTTTGGGGCTTCCTTGAATTATTTTGGCCCTATTGATAAAAATTTAAAATTTCGAAAGAAAGCAAAATTGGCTACTTTTGCCTGAAAATAACAACTGTAAGCCCTTGGCCTGTTTTATCGGAGCTCATTTAGCAAATCCAAAGCATATTTGGAAATGGCAGCATAGGAACACACTCATCCCCTGCCCCCACCCCCCCCCCTTGCTCCCTTGCTTTCCCCTCTCCCCCCAGTCTCACAGTGCCTGGGGCTGAGCCGCCTCGCTCAAGGGGCAGACATGGGGTCGCAGATGTGATTATAGTGGGCAGCAATCCCATGCCAAGCAAGGGACCAGTTCTGGGATCAGAGGAGGAACTGCTTGGCTGGCAGATGGAGAGAGAAGGAAGCAATGCCCCTGTACCCTGGGGCATTTGGAAGAGTAGTCAGGGTTTGCTGCTGTTTGTAGACATCTCAGCTGGACTTTCCACAGCTGAATTCCTGCTGGACCTCCCTATAATTTACTTGAGGGCTGTGAATTCCTCTTTCTGTGGACTTTAAGGGGGTTAATTTCATTTCAGCAAGGTTTTGCTACCTTTACAGGCTGATTCTGGCTGTTTCATTCCAAAAAATGTCAGTGGGATGCAGGTCTGGCAATTCCGAGAACAGAGGCACCTCTGTCCTGGCTGTGGGGCGGGAGCACGGTGGCAGCCGACCCCATGCCGGGCCTGGGCAAAGAACAAGGCGGCTTTCAGCGGCCGCCGGCCTGCAGGGCCATGTCACTTATGCCTTGCTGGCACTGAGTACCCTCAGCTTTCTCCTCCCCATCCCCACTTTCAGCTGCTGCTGCCCTGCATCAGTCCCGGTTGAGACCCGGTGGATGAATGGGACAGAGGATCGCATCAATAGAGGTGCCACATCCATCCCCCAGCACCAGGCTGGTTTGCAGCTCAGAGAGGATCCTCACTGGTAATCTGGATCCTCACTGGTAATTTGGGATCAGGATGGAGTAGTCTCAAGAGTTTCTTGTTTCCAAGGACACTTTCAGTGGAGGCCATCCCAGAAGACAGGCATTGATTCCCCTGGGAGCTCTTGCTTCCTTGAGAGGTTTGTGCCAAACCCTCACCTCCAGGACAGTCAGAAAGGTGGAGCAGAGCTCTTGACAGGAGGTTTGGGGGTCCTTGCTGGGATATCTCCTCCATCTGACCCATCTGTGCAGCATCATGTGGATACCCATATGACTTCCCAGGGAAACTGAGGCAGCAGCTGTCATCCTGCCATGGCTGCAGGCAGGACAAGGTCCTTGACCCAATGCCAGAACTTGGTGCTGGATCAAATTCCCACCTATCCAGTGCTCAGTGTAGGTCCTGCCATGTCAGCTGTGGGACAAGAGAGAAAGCAAAAGGGACCTGGAAAGAATTTACAGCCTGTAGAGCAAACAGAGCAGCCTTTGCATGAATATCCCCCCATTTTCCCCTTCCTAATGGAAATAGCTTGTTGCATGGCAAGTGCAGCCCCAAGAAATTATATTTCAGGCCTTTTTTGGACTGTTTGGGAACAAGAAAAGGGGTCAGAGGTGTTAGCTTTGCTGCTGGAGCCTGGCAGGGTACAAGGGACAGTGGAGACCTCACCTCCCCACTGTCCGCAGCCACAGCAGCCGCTGGGATGTGGCAGCAGGGCTGGGGATGGTGCTTATGCAAGAATGACAAGAGTAGAAAGAGATTTAATTTAACCTTCATGCAAAACTGTCCCCTTCCCCTAAAGCCACCCAGCTGGAGTGGGGACCCCAGGAGGTTTCCCGTGGGGAGGTGCTCCTTACAAGCATGTGCAAAGGCATTTTCAGGCAAGGTCTTGGTGATGGTTAAAGCCACGTTGCAGGTTTTTCTCTCTGGCTTCATTTTCTCTCTGGCTGGATTTTGCACCTTTCCCTCCTTAAGTATTTTCCAAGGAATTATTTTGCCCCAAAATCAAAGCAAATATGTGCTGAGGATGTTATCATCCCTCTGTATGAAATAATTTTTTCCAGATGGTAAATCCATCACAAGAGGCTCTGGTCCCATTGCCTCAGTGAGTGCTTAGAGCAGGAAAGGGGAGGCTTTGGTACAGCTCTGCCAGAGGCCTCCATGTTATCCACTGGATCTTCATGCCCTGCTCAGCTCCATGAATGCAGCTGCATCCTGGGTGGGAGTGGGAGTGGTGGCTGCCCTCCCACCCACTCCAGCCCATCCTGAGCCAGCATTTCCTGAAGGGTTGTTTAAGCAATCTGTAAAATTTGGTTCTTCACATTCAGTGAGAAGCAGGATTTTAATTAAGCTGAACTCTGCACAGCTCGCAGAGCATCAACATTTTTCTCATTCTTAAGATTGCTTGGAGCCCAAAAGAGACCCACACAGATGCTCTTGTTCTTAAAGGACCCATCTGTAATTTCTTAAAGATTAGAAGATGATTAGTGGATTGACTTGCAAATTCCTGGGAGCATTCTTTAGTCTGCGAGCAAAGGTTTGGCTGTTTCAGAAGGCACAGGGTATTTTCCGATATCATCTCCATCCCACTGCTCAGTCCTGCACTGCACCTCATGCTGTCACAATAGGGACGCATATGGGAGTTTCCATGTAAACCAGCCTTGTTTGCAGGATGGTGCAGAGGTAGAATGGACAGATTGAGCTTTTCCCATTCATCCACCTGAATCCAGACACAGCAACTTGGGGCTCTGTAGTAGTGGTCCCATTACCCCAGTAATGCACGGTCTGGGAGTGCTGGGCGTGAGGCAGGCGAAAGGCACCTGGTGGGAAGTTTCATGGTAAATATCATTTTAAATAAAAAAAAACCCTTTTATATATATATATATATACATATATATATATATATATGTGGCACACCAGAGGCTGCCCTTGTAGTGTGAATGTTCTTGGGTTTGGTGAATAGGGAGGTCCCTGTCCAAAGACAGTGATACCACTGCTCAGGGAAATAACATTAGGAGTAGTATGGGAGAAACAAAGGGAGAAGAAATCTATGGATCTTTCATCACTTTGGGAGGAGTTTGTTTAGTAGTTTTGAAATATTAGATAAGTCTTCAGGCAACTGTGCTGTAAGCACCTTGTGTACAAGGTCATGTAAGAGTTGTTCTGCATGGTCGCATCACACCCCTGGCCAGTTTCTGGGGTGCTGGTGAGCAAGGGAATGGGGACAGTCAGAGGATCTGCGGCCAGAGCAGTGCTGAGGGGTGAGTGTTTGGCCACCATGTCCTGGGAGGAAGCTTTTACCTCTGCCACTGTGCTCTTGATGTGTCCATTGCACTCTTCCATCCTGGCTGGAGCCCATTCAATGGATGGTGCTGCCTTTATCTGCCTGCATTCCTTGGGAATCAGAACCTCTGGATGAATGCAGCTGCTGCAAGGCTGGAGCCTGGGCCAAGTATCAGGAGAAACTGAGGAAAATTTCCATCCTTCTATCCTTTGCTGGGTACCAGAGGGCAAATTCTGGGGTTCTTGTCTCCCTTGTGGCTACTGCTGTGGTGAGTGCCTTGGGCCACCCAGGGACAAGCATCCCTTCTGAAATGCATTTATTTGTCTGTGTCCCATGCATGATGCTGAGAGAATAGGCTTCTTAATGTCTGCAGAGAGGTTGAAGTGAAGTATGTGGCCCCCTTCCAAAACCTTTATAAGACAGCAGGAGTGAGCAGTGTAGTAGGTAGCCATCATCGTTGCAGCCAAGTAAGGAGCTCATCTCATACAGTTTCCACCATATAAACAACAGCTTCTCTCTGACTGCTGGGCCAGCCAAGAGTAGTTTCCCAGTTCCAAGTGCACATCCTACTGCTCCATACCCCCAACCAGACTGTCAGAAGCTTCACTTCCTTCTTTGTAGCTAGAGGTCTTTAACTCTGTGAGGTCTGTTTTTAAAAAACAAAACAAGAACCACCCTCTTTAATTCTGGACCTTGGCTTGGAGCGCCCAGAGCTGCTTCTGGCAAGCCTAGCCCCAGCCGAGCCTCAGGGTTGTGCTGTGCTGGGTGACTCTGTGGGATGTTAGGCATCATTGCTCATTTGCTGCAAACCTCTAATTTAGGAGCATCGGGGGTGGGGATTGTATATCCTCTCAGCTCTGAGCAGACGGGACCTTCCTGAGCCGGGTTTGTCTGGGGCTGCCAGTATGGCTGCATTTCCTTCCCTTTTATTTTTTTTTTTTAATCTGAAGTTCCTCTCTAAGGAGCTGCATGGAGTTACCAATGCAAAAAACAGCTGGGGGGAGGTAGAGCCATGATGTCCTTCCTGCAGGCTGGGAATGCTCTCGTCGTGTGATCGCTGGCAGCAGAGATGTTCTAGCTTTGCTGTTGGGAGTTCCCACGGACACAGCTGATGCTTTTATCACTGTTTCCCATTCCCAGCCTGCAGAAGGATGCACAGGCTCCTTCCTTGGACCAAAAATTGGTGCTCTTCGTGGCAATGACTATGCTTTTTGCTCTTCTCCACACCAAGACTGTAAGGATTGCATCAGCCATGCCTGGACTGCTGGAGTGGGCTTTGCTGGGAACTTCTCTCCAGGAAGAGGATTTTCCTCCAGAGGAATAATTTGTCCAGTAATAGGAAATTCAAGATGGAGTTGGGGCTTTTTTGTGACCCTGCTGTTATCCCTCAGCAGAGCTATCTGGGCATGGTCAAAGGGGCAGTCCTGGGGTCCTGCCCTCCCAAACGTTACTGGAAGGTGAATCATCAGGCTGGTCTCTTCTCATTCCAGCAGTTCCCTCTCCTCCTCAGCTGAGCCCAGCTGAGGCTCTGTCAGGTGAAACTCTCCTGTGTTCCATGAGCAACGATTTTTGGTTCTTTGTGGAGTCCCAAAATGGCTTCCGTTGAAAGGGTCCTTAGAGACCATCTCCTTCCACCCCCTGCCATGGCAGGGACATCTTCCACTGGACCAAAATGCTTCAAGCCCTGTCCAACCTGGGCATTCCCAGGGATGGGACTGCCACAGATTCTCTGGACACCCTGTGCCAGGGCCATTCCACCCTCACAGGGACAAATTTCTTCCTAATATGCTATCTAACCCTGCCATCCTCCAGCTTAAAACCACTGTTCTGTCACTTCAGGCCCTTGTCCAAAGTCCCTATCCAGCACTCTTGAAGCCCCTTTAGGCACTGGAAGGGACTCTAAGATCTCCCTGGAGACTTCTGCAGGCTGAACATCCTCAGCTCCCCCAGCCTGTCTGCATTTTTTTCTCATCTTTTTATATATATATTATTATTATTTTTTACTCCAAGGGATTTTTTCCTCTATCTTTCTGATCTTTCCCTCATACTTGGTGCATCCCCACAATGTTTATTGTGAATGAGTTCCCACTTCCACAGTTTTTCACCCATCAGTGCCATGTGGGTTTCAGAGCCACTGATCACCCTTGGGCTGCAAAAATGGGCTGAAAAGATGGCGGTTTGGAGTAGGTGGCTTGGAGCCGTTGTGCCCTGTTTGCTGGAAGGTGAAACACATTTCATGAGGAGGTTCAGGCTGAAACAGGGGTTCCTTTCTGCACCATGCAAGTGAAGGGTAGGTTTCTTGCTGCAGGACATTACAGGTAAAACTTTTCCCTGGTCTCACAAATCTAAATGAAGGTGTTAGCATAGGGGGCTGCAGCCCCTGAGGGAGCTTATGAGACTCAGATCACCAATGGAGGCCTGTTTGCTGGCATGGCTGGGGCACCTTGTGGGCTTCAAGGCTTTGCTGCTGTTACCGGGTGGTTTGGAGCAAACCGTATCCACGGTGTGTCTGCAGCACAGGAACCTCTGAGAGGGATCACCCCTGTGGCTCTGGGTGTGCTCAGCCTCCTGCACAAGTGACTTGGAGCTGTGTTTTTTGAGACAACCCACGTAAAGGGGAACCTCATGTGAGAACAAGGGCAGGGAGCACCTTTGCCAGGGCGGCTGCAGGACAGGGCTGAGTTCCAGAGGTTTGCGAGTGGCTCTGGCATCACACAATGCCATGATCACCCTCACAGAGGAGCCAAAGAGGTGGCAGGAGCTGGCAAGGATGTGGTAGCAGAGCCTCACAGCACTGACATGTT
The DNA here is from genome assembly GCA_013401135.1 of Cettia cetti. NCBI lineage: Eukaryota > Metazoa > Chordata > Aves > Passeriformes > Sylviidae > Cettia > Cettia cetti. The sequence continues at coordinate 101,577 of VZUI01001396.1, forward strand.
GGGGACAGCATTTGCTTGCAGTTGTAATTGCAGCCAGAGCCCTGGAGCTGTTCCAGTCCACAATAACTGGGACCAGGGTCCAGCTGCAGCTTCAGTCCTTCATTGAATTTGCTCCTTGCATTTGTTGCTGGTGATGGGAGGATGACAAATGCAATGGAGCAGGGATGCTCTGGGTGTCCTGTTGTGGATGGCTGAGCTGGAATGTGTTTGGGGCTGGGTGGTGCCAAGGATGCCCATCCATGTCATGCTGCATTTCTCTGTCTACTGTCCCTGTGGCCTCTCTCATCTAGTGCTGCCCACAGTCCCCAAAATTGCTGGTTGTGAAGCTTTCCATATTTGCTTGAGGGTGATAAAGCTGTTGTGGGAAGGGTTGAGCTGAGTTCCTTCAGTTCAGGCTTCCTGCTGGCCAAGAACTTGCTTTTTTTGATTAAGAAAAAGAATCTGGAGCCAGCACAGGGTGTAAAAGCTCCCTTGAAGTCTGCCTCAAAAGATGGCAGCTTCTCCATCCCTGCAGTGTTCAGCCACCACTGCCGAGGCCAATTTCTCCCACAGTGCCTGGGCATGAGCATCCCAGTATTTCCCACATGGGAGAGGAGAGTGTTTCTGCTGGCAGAGCCAGTGTTCTGCTTTCAGTCCCAGCTCCCTGCCATCCCCACCATCACACTGCCTTGTAGCAACAACTGCTTTCCATGATTCCACCAGCAGGCTGAAGGCAGCATCCCAGTGGCTGTATAGCTGGGACAAGACACTATCCTTGATGGAAGTGTGTGGGATTTTGCTTTGCTTTCACAAGTCCTCCAGAGGGGGATGACCAGGATGTGATGGGTCAGAGCTACTCTGAGCTGGCCCTGCTCAAAAAAGGGAGGATGCAGGAGAGAGAGAGCATGTCAGTCCAGCCCTGGTTTAATTTTGGTGATTCTGGGCAAAGCATCCAGCAGGACTGGGTTTTTTAGTGCTCTTTGTCCTGTGCCAGAGGACAGCTCCTCTTTGGGAAGGATCTGCAGGTATTGCTGTTGGTGGGTTTCCATAACTGGGGGATGATTGGAAAGCTCTGCCTGTGTAATTTCTGGTCCACAGGTGGCTACCAAAACCTGAGGAACATCTCTGAAAGGAGTCAGTCATAGCTGTGCCATGGCTGCTGAGGGCAGTGCAGGAGAGCAGGCCCTGGAAGGGACGGTGACATTCCCAGTCCCTTTGGGATACTCCTCTGGAGCCACCTCCTGCAAGGATTTTACTCTGTGGAATACCAGCTTGGGAAAAGGAATTCATTGATCCAAACTTGCCTCCTCCCACCCAACTACATATCTATCCTGGGGTCTGGAATGCTGAATGCTCCTTTCAGTGCCCAGGAGCCTATCCAAGTACCAATGCCAATGTCATGGACACCATAGACCCAGTCAACCCCAAATTCCATAGAAATAAGGGAAAGAAAGGAGCATTTTTGGTGAAGCACAGCTTTGCTGTCCTGTGTTGAGCTCATGTGAGTCATTCCCCCAGCTCCTCTCCAGCAGTGCACAACAAGGGGTTTTGCACAGCGGTTTAGCTGGAAGAGCTGTGGGAGTGCCAGGGCTGAGCTGGTGCTGGAGCTTTCCCATTCCTCCATGTCCAGTAGACACTGGGGACACACAATGCGTGGCCTCTCCTGCTTTATTTGAGCCAAGGGTCTGAGCTGCTTGTAGCATGCAAGGGCTGCCCAAATCCCATAGCCTATAATTTCTTACCTCCAGCTCTTTTTAGAGTAAAATGGTATTTTGTGCTTCTCTGGCCCCAGGTTTGCCCCCTCCAGTCTGAATGGCTTTCTTGAACACAGTGTCACTGTAGGGCCACTGGTGAGTGTGACCCTTGCATGGTGCTGCCAGCCCCAACATGGCACTGAGCACCCTGACACTGATTCCTGCTCCAGGGCTTTTCCAACTCAATATTATTTTTTTCTTGCAAGACACAGATAACAGTGAAGGGTGTCCTGTTGCTGATGCTTATGGTAGAACAGATTTTTCTGTTCTAAGGAACAAAGCACTGGTGTGTGGCTTCTTGCAGAGGAGCCACTATGGCATCAGGCTGTGCACCAGGGAGGCCTCATCTGTGCTCCAGTGGGTCACAGACTGATGCTACGTCACCCAAACCTGCTTAAAGACTCCCATGTCCCTGGCACTGGAGGGGCTGCATGCCCTCACTGTATGTGGGAAGGGGAGAGCAACGGGCTGGGTGTGGCATGGGTGGTGCTGGCATGGGGAGAAGGTATTTGGTGAAGGATGAGCTGGTCTCCCACTGTCCAGGTTAGGATCAGGCCAGTTCCAATTCTGGAGAAACACCAGCACCAGCTTAAGGAGCCTGAGCTTCAGCCAGCCAGAATCAGCCTGGTCTAGATTTTTGCTTATTTTCTCACTTGGCATGATTTTTAAAATATTTTCAGTGAAATTAAATGTTTCCCTTAAATTAAATAAAGCCCTGCAAACAAGCTTCACTTTTGTTTATTTGACATCATCAAATAAATGTCCTCTGGGCTAGGGAAGGGGCCTCTGACATAATTGCTGTCCCAGAGCTGGGTCGATGCTGGAACTCCCAAAAGAAGTGGGAATATCTGTCTTCCTCCACTTTTTCCTTTCATACACAATGGAGAGAAATTCTGTGAGCTAAGATGTTTGTTGCTTGAATGTGCCGGAGATGCCTGTAACAACAGAGCTGGGGCAGGGTGAGGTTGTGGGGAAATAAGAAATGAAAACCTTTTCAGACCAAGAAATTTGTACAATGGCAAAACACCAAAGCAGACCAAACCTAAATATAGTGGGGCGTGTGAGTTCACTTGGACTTCTGGTGGATGTTTGTGGTGGAAAACAATGGGATATTTTATAACAAAAAAAGAACAACAAAAGTGGTGGTGTTGATGTGGTGCTTTGGGAAGTTTCTTGCTGGGGTGGTGGGGCAAGAAGAGGCAGTGAGAAGCCCTGAGGTGGCTTTTTAGCTTAGAAACATTCATTTGAAGAAAATAAAGTGTCTTTTAAACACGACACATCAGCTGGAGCAGCATGTCCCGGCATAATGGGATTTACTGGTTTATAGAGGTTTTGGGATAGTCACATGGTGTGGTGGCCCCCAGTGATGCTGGGGGTCAGCTTTAGCCAGAAGAATTGCAGGTTCATGAGGAACCCTCAGGCAGACTTGCAGAAATCCCTACATGACTGCTCACCACAAGGGCTGTTTCCCTGCCAAACATCCCCTCACTGCAGCCGAGTGCTTTAGAAACTGTAGTAGGTGACAGACTCTCTCATCTTTTGGTTTGTGAGCTTTGGGATGCGTGGTTGGCCCATGGCAGCAGGCAAGACTGTGGGACATGTGTGGAGTTGGGGTTGATCTTGGCTTGTCTTCCCTCATCGGCTGCATCTCTATCTGCTGGCAACTGTTCCCCTCATTTGGCTACCTCCTCCCAATGCCTGGGCTGGGATTCGAAAGGGTCCTAACATTTTGTATTTGCTGGGGCTGTGCAGGCATTTTCCTTCACAGGATGGGAGACCTTCCCCAGCAGTTGCTGTTTGCTCCAGTTTTTAGCACGTCCCCAAACACGCAGAACAGTGGCACATGCACTGTTTCCCTGTTCTGTTTTTCTCTGTCCAGAGCAGATGGCTGGTGCCGAAGCCATTGGCTTCTCCAGCACTGGTATCATTGCAGTGCCTGGGAATGCTGCAGCCAAGTGCTGCTCATACAAGGTCAGTTTTGAACAGCTCTAACAATGTGAGCAAGCACTTCGCGCTGTCTCAGATGCCCAACAGCCCCCCTTGGTGATGCCATGCTGGATACAGACACCCACTTGTGTCATTCTGCCCAGAGCCCACCACCGGGGATGGGCACTGGGACAAACCCTGAGCCAGTGCTGAAGGGAAGCAGTGGTCCCCAGCATCCCAGGTGCTGTGCCCACTCATGCATGCCAGAACTTGCTTTGCACAGAGCCAGGGTGTTCTGTTGGGGCTCAGAGCTGTTCATGGCACATACTGAATCACCAGCGATGCTTTCACCCTTTCCATTTGTTCTCTCCCCAGACTCCAAAGGCTTTCTCATCTACAACACGGGCGTGCAGGGCTGCCTGGAGACCAAGGATTCACTTGTGCGACTGGCCAAGGGCTGCAACACCAGTGCCCCAGCCCAGCAGTGGAAATGGGTCTCCCGAAATCGCCTTCTCAATGTGGGGGCCATGCAGTGCCTGGGGGTGTCATGGCATGGGGCCAACACCACAGAGGGGCTGCACCTCTTGGCCACCTATGAGTGTGACCGCGAGTCGGTCAATATGCGCTGGAGCTGCCGTGGGCTCGGGGAGCAGCTCTCACAGCATCTAGGTCCCCGCCTGAGCAATTCCTCCCTGGACAGGGGGGACCAGGCACATGGCTCACAGTGGAAGACATATGGCACCGAGGAGGATCTGTGCTCCACGTCCTACTCTGGTAACACCTCCTTGGGCATTAGTGTTATCCTGTAACTCAAACCCAACCCTAAAACATGAGCTGAGGCTGTGGTGCTGCAGCAATCTGGTCCTGCCTGGGAAGCTCAGTCCCAGCTTGCTGGAGCTACAGATCCTGGAGCTACAGGATCAGGGCGATGGGGAGTGGGAAGCCTCTGGGCACCTCATAACCCCCACACTGGACCAACCCTCACCCCTCACCCCAAATCTCCCTTCAGCCCTCATAGACACATACTCAAGCAAGGGCTCCTCTTTTCCCTCAGAGATTTACACCATCCAGGGCAACTCCCATGGGAAGCCCTGCACCATCCCCTTCAAGTACGACAACCAGTGGTTTCATGAGTGCACCAGCACGGGGCGGGAGGATGGGCACCTCTGGTGTGCCACCACCCAGGACTATGGCAAGGACGAGCGGTGGGGCTTTTGCCCCATAAAGAGTAAGTACAGGGACACATCCCATGGGAAAAAACAAAAAACCCATGTCAATCCTTCCTGGGGACTTTCAGGCTTCTACTCTTCCCCTGTGAGCACTCTGCAGTGCCAGAGCAGCAAGTTTTTTGGGGGTTTACTGGGTTATTGGGGAGTTTTTGTGTCTGTGTGGGGTGCTCACTCTGCTCATCCCCACAGGCAATGACTGTGAGACCTTTTGGGACAAGGACCACCTCACGAACAGCTGCTACCAGTTTAACTTCCAGTCAACACTGTCATGGCGGGAAGCCTGGAATAGCTGTGAGCAGCAAGGGGCCAACCTGCTGAGCATCACAGAGATCCATGAGCAGACATACATCAATGGTGAGATTCTGGCAGCCTGGCTGTGCACTCCCCATCTGGGGCAGAGCTGATGGCACTGTGGGCATTGCCGCTGCCAGTTTGCTCTGCCTCTCCCAGGTTTGGGGGGTGACAAGCTGGGGACTGAGCTGGGCTTGAGGGATTGATTCTGCCCTTCTGGCTGTGTTGGCTCCAGGTCTGTTGACTGGGTACAGCTCTACGCTCTGGATTGGGCTGAATGACCTGGACATCAATGGAGGCTGGCAGTGGTCAGACAACTCACCCCTCAAGTACCTCAACTGGGAAAGTGGTGAGACAGGGGAGGTTGTGTTGATGATGGGGCCTGAGGAACACCCTGTGACTACCAGAGGTGGCCCCATGGCAAGGGAGGTGTCCCAGGCTACTGCAGGGTATCCCTTGCTCCATGGGGACAGAGAGCCCTAGGGGCTTGTGTAACAGCCTGGGACATCTCTAGAACTGGAGCAGGGACACAGGGTGCTAAGAGGGAATTGGCCCCCTGCAAACACTCGTTGACCCTGTAGAAAACCTGGGTTGACCTTCCTTGTTTAACGCATTGCTGCATCCCTGCTTAGTCTGGAGTGTGGCAGAGAAGTGATCTACACCAATCCCTAACCCTGGGGTACTCAGAGGGAGAGGGCCCATTGGTCATGCCTGGTGTCATCACCCAAAGCATTTGGGGGAATACAGTGAAACCCTTGAAGGAGGTTTGAGGACAGGCAGGAGCAGTTCAGGTCTTGTTCTTTGACCCCATGACTGCTGTTGACATATCCAGGTTAAACAGTGACCCTTTGGAGTTTTGTGCATTGAGGCACTATAAATAATCCTGGGCATGTTGTCACATGTCTTCATCATGCAAAATAACAAAATAAAAGGGGTATTACTGGTGTTGAAGCAAGCAGAGCTTCATTGGTGCCTCTGTCCTGGCTCCTCAGTAGCCTGCCCCTCCTTATCCCACTCCTCCAGACCAGCCAGACAATCCCAGTGAGGAGAACTGCGGGGTGATTCGCACCGAGTCATCCGGGAGATGGCAGAACCGTGACTGTGGCATCGCCCTCCCCTACATCTGCAAGAAGAAGCCCAACGCCACGACTGACCCCTTCCTGATGGGTAAGCAGGGGATGACCAGCATTGGGAATGGGCAGCTCTATAATCCATCTGGGTGTGCTCCCAACGAAGCATGGTCAGGGGATGCTGTCCATATAGGTGCCCATGGTCTCCTCAGCTACCTGTCCTAGGTGTGCAGAGCAGGGCTTGATTGAGGAAAAGGAACATTTCCAGGAAGTGCTTTGTGCCATTCCAGGTTGGGTGGTAAAGGAGGGATGGAGAATAGCAGGTCCCCATGGTTCCCAGGGGAGGGGATGCTCTCTGCTCTGTTCTCCCCTCATTCCTCTGGAGACAGAAGGGATTTTGTTTTGTCCCTGGAGCTCTGAAGCCACCATTCCCACACCTTGCATTGCCTGTTATATTTTGGCCATGGCTTTCCCACTGTGGCTTTGGCTTGATCTGCTGAACAGTCGCAGGACTGCAGTCCTTGCCCTGCCAAGAAGAGGGTTGGATAGCTGGGCAGAAACGTTCAGGCTGCCTTCTATCCTGTCAGATTCATGGTCGGAGGTGAAGGTGGACTGTGAGCCCAGCTGGGAACCCTTCCAGTCCAACTGCTACCGGCTGGTAGGAGAGAAGAAGAGCTGGCAGGAGGCAAAGAAGACCTGCCTGCGGAGCGGGGGTGATCTGGTCAGCATCCACACCCTCTCTGAGCTGGAATTTGTCACCAAGGAGATCAAGCAAGGTAAGGAGGAGCTTGCTGTGCCAGCAGCCCCTTTCTTGTCTTATGGGGTCCGTGGAAAAGTCCCTGGATGTGCTAGAGGCCGCAGAGTTGACTTTGTGGTTGTGCAGGGAATGGAGGTCCCAGGCTGGGAGGTGCTGTGTTCCTTGAGGACCCCATAATCTGGGTGCATCCTCCATCCAGCAAATGTAAAAGCTGTTCCCGGAGCCTGCAATGCTGAGTCAAAACTACACAGCTGCAGCTGGGAATGGTGCTAGTCCCAGCTGGTTAATGTAGGAAAAGATGGGAAAAAAGTTCCTGCTGGATTTGCTGGAGAGGCCAGCAAGGAGGTATAGGAGAGTGGAGGAAGGAGAGAAAATACTGCTGCCCCCAGGCTGGTAGCAGACTGGGATTTGCGGGAAAGGAATGGTTGAAAACCAGGAGTTCACTGAACCTGAGCCTGCAGACCTGGACTTTTACTCCCATATTTCTAGCCCCTCTCTGAAATCTGCAGGCAAATGTCTCTGTGTTTCTCGCTCTGGGGGTCCATGTCCATGTATTTCCCACTAGTGGGGTCCATCCTTGCAGGCAGGAGCTGCTCTGCCCTGTCCTGCCCTGCCTTGCCCACTGGCACAAGGAGGTCAGAGCTGAGCTCTGAGTGGGTTTTGGCAGGTGCAGTGCAGAGACCAGTCCCTTCACGAGGGCTGAGGTCACTGGAGGGTTCTGCACCAGGCCAGCCAGGAGGAGGGAATTTCACTTCCTCCCTTCCTGTCCTGGCAGATGTGGAGGAGCTCTGGATTGGCCTAAATGACCTCAAGCTGCAGATGAACTTCGAGTGGTCAGATGGTACACCTGTGAGGTTCACATACTGGCACCCCTTCGAGCCCAACAACTTCCGTGACAGCCTGGAGGACTGTGTGACCATCTGGGGACCAGTGAGAACCTGGAGGGGGTGGGGGTTATCCTGCACCTCTGCAGGGAGTACCACAGCATCCTCATTGCTGAGGAAGGCATTCCTTAGGCAGTGTCTCCAACTGGGTTCAACCTAGCTTATCTAGAGCCATTGGGATGGGAGGAATCCATTCCGTCATCCTTGGGGGATTTGGTGGGGAAGGAAGTCTTTGGACCCAAGGTAGGGTTAGTGAAGGGGCTGGGACATTCCCTAGGCTGTCAGATGAGCTCATTGCCACTCCCCACCGTGCAGGAAGGAAGATGGAATGACAGCCCCTGCAATCAGACCCTGCCATCCATCTGCAAAAAGCCTGGTCGGGTGAGCCAGGAAAAGGAGGAGGATGACCACGGGTGCCAAAAGGTGAGGGCCACCTGGGACGACAGTGTCTCTGGCTGCTCCACGGCTCTGCATGGTACTTGAGGTTTCAGGGGATCTTTCCCTAAAACCATTTTAGGGAGCCCAGATGAGCAGCACACAGAATAGCTGCTCTGGGCCTGAGAGCTGCTGAGCTGGAGCACTCCGGGGCTGCTGAACACCTCGCTGCAGTGGTGGATGAGTCCATGGAAAGAAATTGGGACACAAAGCACAGCGTCTGTGCGCATTGTCCAAGACCCTCCCCATCAGGCAGCCTTGGCTGACAGCAGGGATGTCTTTTTTCCCCCGTTGTCTCTCTTTGTATGAAAACACAGAAGCATGTGGGAGCCTGGCAGGATAGAGGTGGCTGCCGGCCCTATGCCTTGACATGATGGCAGGTTCCCTCCTGCAGGCAGGGCATGGGCATTTTGGGGGCACCAAACCAGTGGGTTCTCACTCAGTCCATGGTCTGCCTCAGTTTCCCCAGCTGTCACACAGGGCTGAAGCCGCCCCATTCCCACGCTTACTGGGAAGTAGCTTTTGTGGTTCTCTGCAAAGCCTCCAAGCACCGAGTCTGGCAAGAGCTGTGGCTTTTGAACCTCTCCCAGCCTTTCAGAGCTGGCCAATTTGTTTGCACCCTGACTAGCAAGTAATCACTCCAGGCCAGCTCCCAGAGGTGCTGCTGGGCTCCTCCCTTGTCCTTGCCCCATTTCCAGCAGCTGCTTGGCTCTGAGAGCTCGGGGGACTCAGCATCCAGGAGAGCTGTCATGCAGGGTCAGATTTGAGGGCTGCCAGACATAGCTGGAAGAGCCCCAGTGTCCACAAGTGCTAGGGGTGAGACACTTGGTGGCAAAGTTCTGCTACCACGCATCTGTGTGTCCCCAAAGCAGTCTTAAGGATTCCCTGTGCAGATTTAACTCCCTCCTGGTTCTCCAGACACAGTCTTATCTTGGTCCTGGGTGTCCAGCAGAGATGCACTGGGAAGCAAACTGCCAGGGACAAATAAAACAATGAACTAACACAAGGGACAAATGAACCAAGAATCATCCTTCCTCTACTTACTCATTCTCAATGAGGACCTTTACCATCCAGAGGCAGCAGCTGGTGGAGAGGAGGCACATCTTGCTCTAGGCTTTGGTGCTATCCACTCTTGCCACTCTGCTGGTTTTTCGTGGCGGTATTGCTGCTTTTTCCCCCCTTTAAAAATCCCCTTTATTTCATGAACAGCCTTAAAGGAAGCATTGAAGGATAGTGGTTTGCGCAATGGGAAAGGTAGATCAGGAGAGGGATGTGAGGGCACACTGGAATTGGAAGCTGGAGGCAACAGCTGGGCTTGGGGATCCTGTCCTGGCCTTCTTTGATCACAGGGACTTGCTGTGGTGCTCAGTGTGTGAGAGTACACTCCCAAAGTATTAGGGGTGCTGAGGCCGGTGCTGGTTGGGGACCCATCTTTGGGTCATTGCACTGTCCCAGGACAGGCCCCTTTCTTGGCTGCTTAGTTGCATCCATGCTGTTCCAGAGGGACACAGCTTATAGGTCTGTACGTGGATTTGCCAGCTTTGGAGGAAGGCTGTAAGAGCAGGAACTTGGGGGAAAAACTGGGATTTGCTGTTGTTTTCATTTCCCAAAGCTGCTCTCCTGCTTCCCTCCGCACTGTGTTGATGACACTGCATATGGCATGTGCCCCTGCTGTCCTTCCAATGGGGGACCCAGGAGTAGAACCCTAGTGATGCTTCCCCTTCCAGGGGATCCCTGAGCCTGGGGCCACTTGGCGGCTCTTGGCTGAGCCACTTCACCCTTGTGAAGGGTGTGTGTCCTCTCTCACAGATGAGCCTCCATGTCCCTCCCCACTCTGCCACCACGGCTGCCAGCCCCAGGGCCACCCCGCTCTCTGCTCTGGCAGAAAACCAGCACTATTGTGTCTCCAAGCCCGTAGAGACTCCAGCATCAACAAGGCAATGATTAAAGCTGGCTGCGGTGGTACTTGCTTTGGATTCACCCCTGCAGTGTCAAGAGGAGGCTCCTGTTCCCCTGCTTGCACCCCAGCCAGGACTGGACGCTGGCAGGGAGAGCTGTTTCCCCAGCTTTGAAACTGCCTGGGTGTTTGTTTTCCCTGTAGCCATGTCCTCTGGGGCCAGGGGCGTGTTAGAGCTCAAAGCTGAGCAAGGTCAAGCTGGGGTAGCTGGGAGCAGGAGACTTCCCAGAAGAAGGCAGAGGCGGTGGTGGGCAGCTTGGCATGTTGCTCTTGTGCCCTGGCATTGCTCCCATCCTTCTGGGGAGGTCCAGGCAGGCAGTGGTGGATGTTTCCTGTCACCCATCCTCAGGGCTGGAAGTGGCACAGCCCGTCCTGCTTCTGGCTGGGTGAGGACCATGTCCCCTACAGTGATGCCCGCAAGATGTGCTCCGACTACAGCTCCACACTGGTTACCATCACCAACAGGTCAGTACCATGCCAATGGTGGTGGGTTTGCCCTAAAACAAGCCCTGCAAGGTGGGGAGTGAATTCCAAGGGCTGGACCATCATTGACAGCTCCATGTCTCAGCTCACTGTATTGCCCACTCTCTCTGTCCCTCCAGGTTCGAGCAAGCATATGTGAGCAGCCTCATCTATGGCTGGGATGGGGAGTATTTTTGGACAGCTCTGCAGGACATCAATGAGACAGGCATGTTCCGCTGGCTGAGCGGTGATGAGGTGATGTACACTCACTGGAACCGCAACCAGCCCGGTAAGGGATGGGGGTGGGATGGGAACTCCCCCTTCATTCAGGGCGGGGCTGCCACTGCCCCCCAGCACAGTCCAACCCTAAGGCTGTCATCTCTCCTGCTCTCGTGAGTGCTCCAGGTTACAACAAGGGTGGCTGTGTGGCCCTGGCCACCGGCAGCTCCATGGGGCTGTGGGAGGTGAAGAACTGTAGCACCTTCAAGGCCAAGTACATCTGTCGGCAGAACATGGGCACCCCAGTCAATCCTGAGCTGCCTGGTCCTTTCCCCACGCCCAGCCTCACTGCCACCTGCCCCGCAGGATGGAGCTCCGACCCCAAACTACATCACTGCTACAAGGTGAAAGGGGATGCATGTGCCTCCCCAGTGCAGGGGAGTGAAGGGGCACATTTTGGTGCTTGCAAGAGGCACTCCAAAACCCTGGCTGGGGCTGGATGGCAGCACTGTGCCCTGGAATGTTGCTGCCTGTGGGTGGGAACAGTGCTGTGCTCCTTTTCTGCTATTAAGCCCCCCATGCTGTGGGTTCTTCCTTTCCCAGGTATTCAGCTTTGAAAAGCTGCAAGAGAAGAAGACATGGATCGCTGCGCAGGAATTTTGCCGGGAGCTGGGGGCCCAGCTGCTCAGCCTAGGCAGCTATGAGGAGGAGCATTTTGTTGCCAACACCCTCAACAAGATTTTTGGGTGAGAGGCTGGCAGCCTCAGTGTGTCCCACTGCCAGAGTGTGCTTGCCACAAGCCCACAGCCCTCCTGGTGCTCTGGCATATGTGAATGGATGGATGGATGGATGGATGGATGGATGGATGGATGGATGGATGGATGGATGGATGGATGGATGGACGGATGGA